>JAJIBD010024507.1:0-60638 GCA_021461705.1 Cryptotis parvus | reverse complement strand
AATTACCTCCAAATTACCGTGAAATATTCCACCCACCCTCTCTGAGAGAGCCCCACAAAGTAATGAGAATATAGCGCCTGCATGGAAGAGCCTGGCAAGCTGTCCGATGCGTGTTCAATATGCCAAATCCAGTAACAGAAATGTTTATTTTCCTGACCCCGAAAGAGCCTTAATACAGCAGCAGTAAGGAAGGCGAACAAGCAGTGCCTGATAAAATTTCACGGCCGTCCTAGGCTGCAAAACGAAGAAGGACTAAAAATGACTGTCTGTACTTTCAATGCACTCTCGGCATCAGAAGCATATATTGAGGATCTGATGCTAAGCGCAAAAAAGATCAAGTACGACATCATTGGTCTGACTGAGACGAGGAGGCGCCAGTTGCATCATGGTGTATTTGACACTGGAGAAGAATTGTTCCTTGGAACATATGACGAAAGAGGCGCCGGTGGCCTTGGTGTCCTTGTCAACATGAACATGGTTGTCAACATTGATTCATTTGAATGCCTAACAAACCGAATAGGACGATTACACTTGAAGAGATGTGGCCCACTGCCAGCAATTTCTATATTCATTGTCTACGCACCAACATCCACATACAAAGAAGATGAAATTGAGAAATTCTACATGAAATTGGAGGAGTTATATAAAAAAGATTGCACCTTCTACAAGATCACAGCCGGTGATTTTAATGCCAAGATAGGGACCAAAAGATCGGCTGAAGAACTCCACATCGGGACCCATGACCTAGAATGGAATGAACAGGGTGAGAGACTATCTGAGTTCATCATGTCCACCAAGACCATTCATGGGAACCACAGTTTCAGAAGGCTGAAGCGAAACGTTGGACGTGGGAATCTCCTGGCGGACAGTTCCACAATGATTGACCACATCATCTTCAATCGACGGTTTTGTCTGACCGATGTAGCTGTCATCCCCAAATTCCAAACAGGATCGGACCACCGCCTCCTTCGTGCAAAATTCTACTTCCCACAAAGGGGAGAAAAGGCTGCAAAGTTTAAGAAGAGAACTCCCAGAACGATCACCAACTGGGAACTCTTTGGCACCATTGCAGCAACATGGGAAGATACCATCATTGATGACATCGATGAAGAATACAACCGACTGGTTCAGCACCTCAATGATTGTGCGAAGAATGCTGAGAGAGAGAAAGACACAAATGGACACTTGTCTTCAGAAACTCCTGAGCTTATCCGCCAACGTGGCAAGGCGTGGAGCCTCAGGAGACCAAATGCTAACATCCAAGCTTGCTAAATGGTGCAGAGAAGCAATAAAAGAAGACCTCAAATACAGAAAAGCAGAAATACTGGAAGATGCAGCAGAAGCTGGGAAAAGCATTTGCACTGCCCGCCTGTCCTTCGCCAAGTATAAGACCAAGATGACTGCCCTCCGATGCCCTGATGGATCTATCACATCGTCCAGAAAGGCAATGGAGGAGATTATCCAGGAATTCTACTCAAATCTCTTTGATAGCCACATCCACCTGCCCACATATCAAATTCCACAGCATAGATATGTCATTCCCAACGTTCTCCCTTCTGAAATCCGACATGCCATCTCATCGGTAAAGAAGGAAACAGCACCAGGCCCAGACAAAGTCAGACCCGAACACCTGAAGAATCTGCTATTGGTACTCATCAATACACTAGCTCGGCTCTTCACACTCTACCTGTCTGAATGCAAGGTGCCCTCCCCAATGGAAAACCAGCAGGACAGTTCTACTGTTCAAGAAGGGAGACATTCACGACATCAGCAACTATCGCCCCATCTGCCTGTTGTCTGTCATCTACAAGCTGTTTAGAAGAGTCATCCTGAACAGGATTAGCAGAACACTAGATGAAGGACAACCATGTGAGCAAGCAGGTTTCCGGAAAGGATTCAGCACAATCGACCATATCCAGACAGTAACCAAGCTCATCGAGGTTTGGAGGGAGTACAAGATGCCACTCTGTCTCACATTCATTAATTTACAGAAAGCCTTTGATTCTGTGGAGACTGAAGCAGTCATCAAAGCCCTAGCCAAACAGGGTGTTCAAACCTAATACAAGATCCTTTGTGAGCTGTGTTACCCGGATTCACCACCAGGATCTCACCATTCTACAAAGAAGTGATCATTAATGTGAAAAGAGGGGTTCGACAGGGTGATACCATTTCACCAAAACTCTTCAGCGCCACCCTCGAGAACATCATGCAACAATTAGAATGGGAAGGAATGGGAGTGAAGATAGATGGTCGGCAACTACACCACCTCCACTTCGCTGATGACATCGTTCTAATAACACCAAACATTAGCCAAGTGGCACAAATGCTGGCTGACTTCGACCGAGAATTGGAAAGATAGGTCTACAGCTGAATCTAAAGAAAACAATGTTTATGAAGAACAATCTAGTTCCAGAGGCCCCATTCACTCTCAATGGAACAAACATCTCTGAATGCAGCAGTTATGTGTACCTAGGTCGAGAAATCAACATGATGAATGACCTACAACCTGAGCAGCGCAAGAGGAAGAGAGTGGCATGGAATGCCTTCAAAGGCTTTGAAGAAATAGCTAAAAAGGACAAAGAACGTCCGTCTCCGGGCACATCTCTTTGACTACATCATTCTACCTGCATTAACATACGCCTCAGAGACCTGGGCCCTACGAAAGCAGGATGAGAATGCTATTGGGGTCTCCCAGAGAGGAATCAAAAGAGCTTTGCTTGGGATATCACGCCTCATTCAAATGAGAGAAGGAATCCGGATTTCTGACCTCTGTCACCATTCCAGAATCAGGGACGCTGTGTCGTTTGCCAAGGCATCGAAAAATCAGATGGGCTGGACATGTAATGTGATTTGGAGACAACAACTGGACTAGAGCCATTGCCGACTGGATCCCACGGGATGTCAAAAGATCACGTGGCCGCCCACCTACAAGATGGTTAGACTTCCTTGTAAAGACCCTGAAGGAACGGTTTGAGGCTCTTCATATTCCTGAATCAACCAGATGCCATTGGGTTACATTGGCATGTAATAGGGTCCAATGGAAATGTTACTGGTGCCTGCTCGGGCAAATTGATGAATAACGGGATTCAAGTGATCAAGTGATCAAGTGATTATACTGAAAATACAACACTGATAAACTTTCTCCATTTGCATACGTAATTATAACAATTATAGATAGACCGCATTTCCATTACCTGAAGAAATGGTTTGAGGCTCTTTGTGTTCTTGGAGTAAGAAGATGCCATTGGCCTATACTAGCATGTGATAGGACATATGGAGATGTCACTGGTGCCCCTCAAGCAAATCAATGAACAATAGAAGACAAGTGATGAAAGTGATATATAGGTTTTTATTATATCTTTTAGAAATATGCACACACACTGCTCCCCTCTTTTGAACATGTGTTTGCATTTTTAACTTAGGAGCTCCTAAATGTGTTCACATGACTATTGTGCCCCTAAGTCTTATTTGATTAAAGCCAGGCTCTTTACCTTTTTTTAAAATTTTTTATTTTTACAATTACAAAGTTACACAACTAAAAAGTTCATATTTTGGTTTTGGTCGTACAGTGTTCGAGCACCCATCCCGCCACCAGTGCCCATCTCCCACCACCAACGTCCCCGGTTCCCTCCCCCCCTCCCCCACCCCCTCCTCCATGGCAGGTTCTTTATTTCTTTCCCTTTCTCTCTCTTTCTCTTTTCCTTCCCCTCCAGACTATGGATTACAGAACATACATTAAAGGGTTGTCAGGTGTATCTTTTAGCCTCTATTTAATGCTCAGTTCTAGGTTGGCATTAGTACCCTCGACAATTGTTAGCACACTGTTCCATTTTCTGTCTTACCTAGCCTCTGACTCCCACACGTTTGTGATAATTTCCACCTTTGACAAGATATATGTTGTCAAACATATATCTCCTGATATATGTTTCACTGGACCTTGGATATTGGTATCATAATATGTACATATATATTTAAGTTATGCAGATAAATGCAGTCATTCTGTATCTGTCTCTCTCCTTCTGGCTAATTTCACTCAACATAATCTTCTCCATGTCCATCCATTACCTTATATTCTCCAAAGTTTGCTGAATATCTTGTGCTGATCACATGTGCTTACAAATTTTCAACTTTTTTTTTTGTCTCCAAGATTTTCTTTTTTATTTAGCAATTACTGTGGTTTGTGCATAGCACTCATACCTGGGTCAGTATCAATTAAAGCGTTAAATTTTCAGGTGACATTTTGTATGTGAGAATGGAAAGTATGATCACTTAAAAAAATTCCCCACTTCTAAATATTCTTATAGTTACTACCTTGGGCCTGGCATTATAATAAGGAGAACAAGCTATTTAAATAATTTAAATTCCATTGCAGAGTAATCAGGATCAGTGTAATACTTTACTTAAATTTTGTGTTTACCAGTTTCTTTCATTTTCATTTATTTATTTATTTTTTTGATTTTTTATTATACCACAGTGAAACATACAATTACAAAGGAGTTCATAATTGGTTATTGGTAATACAGTATACCAGCACCCATCCCTTCACCAGTGCCCCAATTCCACCACCAATGTACCCCACCCTCCTGCCCACCCCCATGCTGCCTTAATAACAAGTACCCCAGTTTCCTCTCTTTCTCTCTCTGTCTCTCTCTCTGTCTCTGCATCTCTCTCCCTCTTATTTTACACATTGTGGCTAGCCCTGCAGGTATTTAGAGTTTATCACTTAAGTCTCATTGTGTATATTCAATGGTGAGTTTTAATCTGCCATTACCATTTCCCACATTTAGTAAAACACTGGTATCTATTTATGTCGTATTAATGAATGCAGTCATTCTATATCTGTCCTTTTCCTTCTGACTAATTTCACTCAGCATGATAGTCTCCATGTCCATCCATTTGCAGGTAAATTTCATAATTTCATCTTTTCTGACAGCCGCATAGTATTCCATAGTGTAGATGAACCACAGTTTCTTTAGCCAGTCCTCTGTTCTCGGGCATTTAGGTTGTTTCCAGATTCTAGCTATAGTGAATAGCGCAGAGATGAATAAAGAAGTACAGATAGTGTTTCTGCTATGTGTTTTTCGGTCTCTCGGGTATATTCCCAGGAGTGCTATTGCTGGATCAAATGGGAGCTCAATATCTAGTTTTCGGAGGAATGCCCATATTGTTTTCCAAAAGGGCTGGACCAGTCGGCACTCCCACCAACAGTGGATCAGAGTCCCTTTTTTCCCCACATCCACGCCAGCACTGGTTGTTCTTGCTGTTTTGGATGTGTGCCAGTCTCTGTGGTGTGAGATGGTACCTCATTGTTGTTTTCATTTGCATCTCCCTGATGATTAAATATGAAGAACACTTTTTCATATGCCTTTTGGCCATTCGAATTTCTTCTTTTTGGAAGCTTCTGTTCATTTCTTCTCCGCATTTTTTGATGGGGTTGGCTGTTTTTTTCTTGTGGAGTGCTACCAGTGCCTGATATATCCTGGATATTAACCCCTTGTCAGATGGGTATTGGGTGAATATCCTTTCCCACTCTGTGAATTGTCTTTGTTTCTTGGTCACCGTTTCTTTTGAGGTGCAGAAGCTTTTTAGTTTTATATAATCCCATTTGTTTATCTTTGCTTCCATTTGCTTGGTCAGTGGTGTGTCATCTTTAAAAGATACTTTTCGTTTCGATGTCATAGAGCCGTTTCTCCTATGTTTTCTTCGATGTACCATATAGATTCATGTCTGATATTGAGATCTAGAATCCATTTTGATCTGACTTTTGTGCATGGCGTTATAAGGAGGTCTAGGTTCATTTTATTACATGTAGCTGCCCAGTTTTCCCAGCACCATTTGTTGAAGAGGCTTTCTTTGCTCCACTTAATATTTTTTGCTCCTTTATCGAAGATTAAGTGGTTGTATATTTGAGAATGTGTTTCAGGATACTCAGTTCTATTCCATAGGTCTACAGGTCTGTCTCTATACCAATACCACACTGTCTTAATTACAACTGCTCTGTAGTAGAGCTTGAGGTTGGGGAAAGTGATACCTCCCATCTTCTTTTTCCCAAGGATTGCTTTAGCTATTCGTGGAGTTTTATTATTCCATACAAATTTCAGGAGTGTTTGTTCAATTTCTTTTGAAGAACACCATGGGTATCTTTATAGGGACCGCATTGAATCTATATAAAGCTCTAGGGAGTATTACCATTTTGATAATATTAATCCTTCCGATCCATGAGCAGGGAATATGTCTCCATTTCCTCAGGTCTTCTTTTTATTTCCTGAAGTAACGTTCTGCAGTTTTCTTTGTAGAGATCCTTTACATTCTTTGTCAAACTGATTCCTAGGTATTTGATTTTCTGCGGTGCAATTGTGAATGGGATAGTTTCTTTAATATCCCTTTCTTCTCTTTCGCTGTTTGCATATAGGAAGGCCATTGACTTTTGGGTATTGATTTTGTACCCTGCTACTCTGCTATAGGAATGTATTATTTCTAGGAGCCTCTTGGTAGAGAGTTTCGGGTTTTCCAGGTATAATATCATGTCATTTGCAAATAGTGATAACTTGGCTTCTTCCCTTCCTATCTGGATGCCCTTAATGTCTTTTTTCTTCCGTGATTGCTATGGCAAGTACTTCCAGTACTATACTGAATAGAAGTGGTGAGAGTGGGCAGCCTTGTCTTGTCCCTGATCTTAAGGGGAAGGCTTTCAGTTTTTCCCCATTGAGAATGATGCTCGCTGTGGGCTTGTAGTAGATGGCCTGGATTATCTTGAGGAAGGTTCCTTCAATCCCCATTTTATGGAGAGCTTTCATCATGAACGGGTGTTGAATCTTGTCAAATGCCTTCTCTGCATCTATTGATATGATCATATGGTTTTTATTTTTCTTTTTGTTGATATGATGTATTATGTTGATTGACTTGCGGATGTTGAATCATCCTTGCATTCCCGGGATGAATCCCACTTGGTGATGGTGTATAATCTTTTGATGACTCTTTGGATTCTATTTGCTAGTATTTTGTTGAAGATCTTAGCATCTGTATTCATCAGGGAGATTGGTCTGTAGTTTTCCTTTTTTGTGGCATCTTTGTCTGCTTTGGGTATCAGGGTGATATGTGCGCCGTAAAAGCTATTTGGGAGTGTTTTTGTTTCTTCAATTTGTTGGAAGAGCTTGAAAAGAATTGGGAGTAGGTCCTCTTTAAAGGTTTTGTAGAATTCACTGGTGAATCCAACTGGACCTGGGCTTTTGTGTTTGGGGAGACTTTTGATTACCGATTCTATTTCCTCGATGGAGATAGGTTTGTTGAGGTATTCCAAATCTTCTTGTTGCAGACTTGGGAAGCTATAGGAATTCAGGAATTTGTCCATTTCTTCTAGGTTTTCTTGTTTTGTGGGGTACAGGCTCTCATAGTAATCTCTGATGATCTTTTGAATTTCTGTGGTTTCTGTTGTGATGTCCCCATTTTCATTTCTGATTCTATTTATTTGGGTTCTCTCTTTTCCTTTTCTTACAAGTCTTGCAAGTGGTTTGTCAATCTTGTTTATTTTTTCAAAGAACCAGCTTTTGGTTTCGTTGATCTTCTGGATTGTTTTTTGACATTCCATCTCATTGATTTCTGCTCTAAGTTTTATTATTTCTTTCTTTCTGCTTGGGTTGGGCTCCTTTTGTTGATCACTCTCTAAGATCTTAAGTTGTGAAGTCAGACTGTTTATGATGGCCTTTTCTTCTTTTCTGATAAATGCTTGAAGAGCTATGAACTTGCCTCTTAACACTGCTTTCGCTGTATCCCACAAGTTCTGGTAATTCGTGTCTTCAGTCTCATTTGTTTCCAGGAATCTTTGGATTTCCTCTTTGATTTCTTCTATGACTTGCTGGTTGTTCAGCCGTGAGCTGTTTAGTTTCCAGGTACTTGGTATTGGGCTCCGTTTTTGTGTACAATTAACTTCTATTTTCAGTGCCTCATGGTCTGAAAAAGGTAGTTGGCACAATTTCTATCTTCTTGATTTTATGGAGGTATGATTTATGGCTCAGCATGTGATCTATTTTGGAGTATGTTCCATGTGCACTGGAGAAGAAAGTGTATTCAGCTTTTTGGGGATGAAATGTCCTGTATATGTCTACCAGCCCTCTTTCTTCCATCTCTTCTTTAAGGGCCAGTATTTCCTTGATAAGTTTCAATCTTGTTGATCTATCCAGGGTTGATAGAGCAGTGTTGAAGTCTCCAACTACAATTGTGTTGCTGTCAATGTCTTCTTTGAAGTCTATTAGTAGTTGTTTAAGGTATTTTGCTGGCCCCTCGTTGGGTGCATATATGTTTAATGGCGTGATTTCTTCCTGATATATGCATCCCTTGACTATTAAGAAGTGACCTTCACTGTCCCTTCTGACCTTCTTCAGCCTGGAAGTCTATGTTGTCAGATTCCAGTATGGCTACCCCAGCCTTTTTGGATGGGTTGTTTGAATGAAGGATTGTTTTCCAGCCTTTTATTTTGAGCCTGTCTTTGCTCCGATTGTTCAGGTGTGTTTCTTGCAGGCAGCAGAATGTCGGATTCAATTTTTTGATCCATTTTGCCACTCTGTGTCTCTTAACTGGTGCATTTAGACCATTGACGTTGAGAGAGATTATTGTCATGGGATTTTGTGCCATCTTTCTGAACAGGTTGGTTGTTCTTTTGGGTTATGTCTCGTCTTATAGTAGATCTTTCAGTCCTTCTTTTAAGGTTGGTTTTGATTTTACAAAGTTCCTAAGCTGTTGTTTATCCAAGAAGTTGTATATCTGTCCTTCAAATCTGAGCGAGAGTTTAGCCGGATAAAGAATTCTTGCTGAGGCATTCATTTCATTGAGTTTTTTCACTATATCCCACCACTGCCTTCGGGCTTGGAGGGTATCTTCTGAGAAGTCTGCTGAAAGTCGAATGGATGCTCCTTTGTATACAATTTCCTTCTTTGATCTTGCTGCCTGAAGAATTATGTCTCTGTCTATGGCATCCATTACTTTGACTAGGATGTGTCTTGGGGTCTTTCTATTGGGGTCTCTTCTTGCTGGTACGTGTCGGGCTTCTTGGATCTGGATGCCTTCGTCCTTTAACTCGGGAACTTTTCAGCCAGGATGTTTTTAACTGTTTTAATTTCCTTGGGGTTACTTTCTTGTCCCTCTGGGACTCCTATGATTCTTACGTTTTTCCGCCTGGCTTCATCCCATTGTTCTCTGTTTCGTTGCTGATCCATTATCTGGTCTTTTTCCATCTTATGTAGATCTCTGAGTGCTTTCTGCATCTCATCTTCAGTCTCACTGATTCTCTCTTCCCCTGCTGTCATCCTACTATTCAGAGCCCCAAATGTGTTTTTCATTGGTCTACTGAGATTTTAAGCGATGATATTTCTATTTGCATGGTTCTCATTTCTGCTCTCATTTCCTCTCGTAGTTTATTGGCAGTCCTTTCAACTGCTTCGTTTATGTTCTCCTGTATTTTATTGGACATCTGCTCAATTTTTTCGTTGAGCTCCTTAAACATCCTACCAATTTCTTCTCTGATTTCACTGTCAGAGAGATCATGCACATCTGTATTCTTTTTGAGTCTTCAGGGTCGATTCCTTCATCTGTTCTTCGAGCTGGGGATCTGCGTTTTTTCCCCATGGTGTTGTGGTGTTCAGGGATAGATTCCTCTGGTGTACTGTTTCTTTTTTCTTGAGGGTATTACCTTCCCTTGCTGTTGAAATTCCTTGTTTTTCTATTAATAAGCGGCCGCAGTTAGGGTTGCCCACCAGGCAAGCCGCACACCCCAGGGAGGTAGGGTACCTGAGATGGAGTCAGGCCAGTGTGAGAGTTCAAGATGACCGTTTACTTCCGGTTCCGTTCGGACTTCTGGGGGTTGTAGTTCCACCTTCTGCCGAGACCTGGGGCTCTACCACGGCCCCAGGCGCCCGCCCCGCCAGCCACACACCCCATGGAGGTAGGGTACCTGAGATGGAGTCAGGCCGGTGTCATTTCTTTCATTTTTGTGATAATTTTATTAATTGCGCCTGTGTAAAATAGTTAAAAATTAAAATATAGGATTGTCTACCTAAAATCTATGGATCTCTTTATTAACATTCTCCTGGAGTTATCTATTCATAATGTTTGTTTTCAACATTATTGTTTATTGTTGGATTATAATTCTAAGCATTTTGGGTGTATGTGTTATTTCTCCTCCCACAACAAGCTTAGGTTGTTTGTACTGCACCCATTCTAGTGATAACTGGGCACACCCCCTCACTGCTCTACCTTCTACATTGCTCTCTGCCTCCTACTCATGTGGTGTCAGACTCCTAACCAGGTGCAGTGCCTTACTAACCTTGGTTTTTGTATTGAAAGATAAATGTTTTTCTCTTTCCTGTATATCCTTCACATATTCTTAAGTCAGAGCAATATCCTATCTGTGCAGACATAGGAAGACAGTTAAGGCTATGCATTTGTAAGATAGAAGTTAATTTACTTTGTAATATTTACTCCTGGGCATCCATCATATTCCTAACTTAAACCTCAGTGCCTTTAGAATGATTTGAGTTCCCTACACCCAAAATAAGAGTCTCATTTTGGGACTTGGATGGACCCAGTGCAAGCAATGAGCAAGCTACACTGGTCTCAACATGGGACAGGCTAATTGTCTTAAGCAGTTTAATAAGTTAAGAGCATGACAATGGAACAAAATATGTAATCTCACCCAAAGATAAGCAACTTATTTTTTTTTTCTTTTTGGGTCACACCTGGTGATGCTCAGAGGTCACTACTGGCTCTGCACTCAGAAGTGACTTCTAGTGGTGCTCATGGGACCATATGGGATGCTGGGGATTCAGCCCGGGCCTGCTGTGTGAAAGGCAAACGTCCTCCCTGGTGTTCTATGACTCTGAACCCAATAATCAACTGATTTAGAACCCTGTTGTGGTTAGGAAAAAAATAGCCTGGCCTGAGAACTCTGGTCTGGAATATATAGTGAGATGTATCCAGGAAAAGCCATTCTTTTGCCATGAGTCCAGAAAATCATTTTAAACTTAATCCAGGGTGTAGACAATATCTAGTTTGTAGTTCTATATGGCGAACCGTGATTATACAAAATAGATATAATAGAACTATCTATATGTAGTTCTATATCTCAAACTGTGTTTATATGAAATAGATTTAAATATTATTAAGAAGTCAATTTAATATGACTTTTTTGCCAGGAAAGGAAAGAAGAAAACAACATGCCCTTGGCTGGAATTTTGAGTTTGTTTTGGGCAGGATTTCATGCCTTGGGGGAGGTGCCCTGGTAGATTTTCCCAAGAAGGAAGGGGCTCTCACATCTGCTCATTGTCTTAGGAACAAAGTTCTATTGCTTTGGAACTCCCAGCACCCAACCCTTTGCCATGTCTATAATCAGCTGACTTAACTTGAATAAAACGGCCACTTATTACTAAGAATTCTGTCGTCCTCTCCATTTGTTCATTGGTTAGGGGGACAGTTTTCTTCCCTGAAGGTAGCAGGGATCCTCCTAAACCCTGATATCTATTGAAGACCCTGTTGAACCCCAACAGTTAATAAATTCAAACTGAGTTCAAAAGTAAACAAAATTGAGAAATTTTACTTATGATGACCATAAAAAGAGCAGAAATCTCTAATAAATAAAATTATTAAGAAAGTTGTAAGTTATAACAGGTCAGTTGATCACTTAATACCTTGACATTGCATTATTCATCGATATGCTCGAGCAGGCACTGGTAATATTTCCATTTGACCCTATGAGGTGCCAGTGTAGTCCAAAGGAATCTGGTTGCTTCAGGAGTACAAAGAGCCTCAAACCACTTGACGAAGAAGTCTGGCCATCTTGTAGGTGGGTGGCCACGTGATCTTTTGATATCTCATGGGATCCATTGTGTAATGGCTCTAGTTCAGTGGTCGTCTCCAAATTGCATACATGTCCGCCCATCTGATTTTCTATGCCTTGACAAACAAGACAGGGTCCCTGACTCTGGAACAGTGATGGAGGTCGAGCTCCTTGTTGGGCGTGAGGTTGATCCGTTGCAACTTCCTTCAGTTGCATCAGCCAATATGGCAGACGGCAGTTAATGAAAAAATTGACTAATGACATGTCAACATTCAGAATTGACCAATAATATGTCAGTATTATCATGCAAATGAGGTTTTGTAGAAATGCACCTATCATAGAGAGGCACGCTTGCTATATATTCCTGCGTTTCTCTCAGACGGGGTCCTTCTTTCACCTTACTTCACAAGTGAGCTGTAACCCAATAAAGTGTGATCCGAGAAGAATCGAGGCGTGTGGCGACTCCTTTAACCGCCAGTCGGAGACGGCTCGCCGCAAGTGGTGCCGAAACCCGGGAACAAACTTCGCGCCCTGCAGGAGGGACCAATTCAGAATTCGACACACGGGTTAGGTAAATCGCCTCGATTGACATGAGATTTTTACTGCAGTCCTGGGATCTGTGGGTTATTTTTTTTCGTTTTTTGTCCTCGCGTGTTTTATTTTGCGCCTCCTGGCTAAAGAAGGGAAGTGTGAGGAAAATAAAGAGGTGAACAAAGATAGGCCTAAGAAAAGGAAAAAGAAAATAGATCAGAAAAGGGGACAGGATTGTGTCCTGATCTGGGGAATTTAGAGACCTACAGGTCTCAGAGAGTGAGGCATCTTCCCAAGGAGAGGAGGAAAGGTTAGAAGAAACAGTGACCGTTATGAGCAAAAAGGTATGGCTTTATGCCAACAGATTGGCCGTCGCCATTTAACCCAATAGGGCTTAGAGCTAGTGCCCCTCCACAAGCCCAGCATAAACAGGGTTGTACATTTATCCCGGTTGAAAACTGATAATGGCCCTGCCTACATTTCAAAAGGTTTTGCTACATTTTGCGCAAAAATGCAAGTACAGCATGTTACGGGACTTCTTACAACCCGCAAGGACAAGGTATTATTGAAAGAGCAAATCGAACACTTAAATAATTCTTAGAAAAAAAAAAAAGGGAATAGCCATGGATTGTACCCCCCAAACAAAGACTCTCCCTAGCCTTATATACTATAAATTTTTTGAATCTCGCTATGGATCACTGCTCAGCAGCTGCGAATCATGTGGATCTAAAAGCTGATGGGTTGGGAAGCGTTATGTGGAAAGATGTTACTTCTGGTCAATGGTATGGCCTGGATCGGCGTTATAACCCAATCCAGGGGATCTCTTTGTGTTTTTCCTCAGGACCAAGAGCCGTTCTGGATCCCAACCCGATTGATGAGGAGCATAAACGTTTCAGAAGATACATCTAATATGGACCCACCTGCTATCGATCCATCTGGAAAATAAGGCCTTTGGGAATCAACCTGACCTGGCCTAGTCCCCTGCCCATTCACACCAATTCTACTGTTTTATCTACCCCTTTTTATAAAATGTAACCCTGCGCAACATCATTTCACTTCCCAAGGTAGCCCTCTTTTAGAGTGGGGGGCTGGAATCTTTGGGGCATGCTCTCTCTTTTGGATAGTGCTGTGTTTCTAAGCTCATTTGTCATATGCGGCGCAATGCCCGTCATGACAAAGTGGTCTTCACTCAAGCGCTTCTAGCCATAGATGCTGGACAGTCACCCGCAGCCTGGCTCTCCGCCCTCAGTGGTGACTAGTAGGCTTGCCCCTGCACCGAGAGGCCTAGCCACCATTGCACCGAGTTCTGGGAAGCTCTTATTCACCCCCAAGTGCATGATGGCCTCTGCACATCGCCGCATTCTGTTGCATTGCACGCGATGAGGCAGCTGCACTCTTTAGGGTAATGATAGGTAGCCTATGCACGCTGGAGCTCCTAGCTAGCATTGCACCCAGCAGACGGTACCAATCGTTCCTGACAATCGCAGTTCAGCTCGGATGGGCACGCAGCTGCACACCAAGGTAAACAGCGGTTCGTCCCTTTAATAAAGAAAAAGGGGGAGATGTTGGGCACGAGGTTGATCTTCTGTTGCAACTTCCTTCAGTTGCATCAACCAATATGGCGGACGTAGTTAATGAAAAATTGACCAATGACATGTCAGCATTCAGAATTGACCAATAACATGTCAGTATTACCATGCAAATGAGGTTTTGTAGAAATGCACCTTTCAGAGAGGCACGCTTGCTATATATTCCTGCGTTTCTCTCAGACGGGGTCCTTTCTTCCACCTTACTTCACAAGTGAGCTGTAACCCAATAAATTGTGATCCGAGAAGAATCTTGTGCGTGTGGCGACTCGTTTAACAGCTGGTCGGAGACGCCTAGCCACAGCTCCTGATTCCTTCTTTCACTTGAGTGAGGTGTGATATTCCAAGCATAGCTATTTAGATTCCTCTTTGGGAGACCCAAATAGCATTCTCATGCTGCTTTCAAAGGGCCCAGGTCTCTGAGGCATATGTTACCGCAGGGAGAATGGTGGAGTTGAAGAGCTGTGCCTAGAGCCGGACGTTCTTTGTCTTTTTAGCTATTTCTTTAATGCTTTTGAAGGCATTTCATGTTGCTCTCTTCCTCCTGCACAGCTCAGGTTTTAGGTCATTCATCATGTTGACTTCTCGACATAGGTACACATAACTGCTGCATTCAGAGATGTTTGTTCCATTGAGAGTGAATGGGGCATCTGGAACTAGTTCATTTTTCATGAACATAGTTTTACTGAAATACAGCTGAAGACCTATATTTCCACATTTTGAGTCAAAGTCAGCCAGCATTTGTGCCGCTTGGCTAATGTTTGGTGTTATTAGAATGATGCCATTAGCAAAGCAGAGGTGGTTTAGTTGCCAACCGTCTATCTTCACTCCCATTGCTTCTCATTCTAATTGTCACATGATGTTCTCAAGGGTGGCACTGAAGAGTTTTGGTGAAATGGTATCACCCTGCTGAACCCCTTTTGACATTGATGATCACTTCTTTGTTACTGTCCCCCGTTCTCCCTGCATTAACATATGGGCCCTACGAAAGCAGGATGAGAATGCTATTCGGTCTCCCAGAGAGGAATCAAAAGAGCTATGCTTGGAATATCACGCCTCACTCAAGTGAGAGAAGGAATCCGGAGTTCTGACCTCGGTCGCTGTTCCAGAATCAGGGACGCTGTCTCATTTGCCAAGGCATTGAAAATCAGATGGGCTGGACATGTAATGCGATTTGGAGACAACTGCTGGACTTTTAAAGACGTTACCAACTGGATCCCACGGGATGTCAAAAGATCATGTGGCTGCCCACCTACAAGATGGTCAGACTTCCTTGTCAAGACCCTGAAGGAATGGTTTGAGGCTCTTCGTATTTCTGAATCAATCAGATGCCATTGGGCTACATTGGCACGTGATAGGGTCCAATGGAAATGTTACTGACACCCACTCAAGCAAATAAATGAAGAATGGGATTCAAGTGATCAAGTGATCACTTCTTTGTAGAATGGTGACATCCTGTTGGTGAATCTGTAATACAGCTCACTAAGTATCTTGATGGGTTTGAATGTCCTGTTTGGCTAGGGCTTCGATGACTGCTTCAGTCTCCACAGAATCAAAGGCTTTCTTTAAATCAATGAACGTGAGACAGAGCGGCATCCTGAACTCCCTACACATTTCAATGAGCTTGGTTACCATATGGATATGGTTGATTGTGCTGAATCCTTTTCTGAAGACAGCTTGCTCGCATGGTTGACCTTCATCTAATGTTCTGCCAATCCTGTTCAGGATGACAAGAGTGAACAGCTTGTAGATGACAGACAACAGGCAGATGGGGCTGTAGTTGCCAATGTCGTGAATGTCTCCCTTCTTGAATAGTAGAACTGTCCTGTTGGTTTTCCATTGGGAGGACACCTTGCATCCAGACAGGTAGCGTGTGAAGAGCCGAGCCATTGTATTGATGAGTACTGAAGGCAGATTCTTCAGGTGTTCAGGTCTGACTTTGGGCCTGGTGCTGTTCCCTTCTTTACTGACGAAATGGCATGTTGGATTTCAGAAGGGAGAACATTGTGAATGGAATATCCATCCTGCGGAACTTGGTTATGTGCGAAGGTGGATATGGCATATAATCATATGTATATATATATCATATAATCATCTTTGGACATAGGTTATGGTTCATTAAAATTTTTTAGTGCTGGGTTCACACCCAAATCCAGACCACAGAAATGCCAAGTATGTGCTCTACCACTTTACTACATTTCAGGCAGATGCACTGATTATAAATTATAACCACAAAATATGTGCAACTATCTAAATTTCTTGTAGTGAAAGAAAGGACTGTTATATACCCCCTACCTGTTTACTCTTTGAAAGTTTCATTTAAGAGTCCCCAAAACCAAACTAGTATAAAACCAAAAAAATGATGTATATTTTTACACTGCCATTTCTAAATTGTAAGAAGTTGTAGGATACACAGAACTATAAACTTTATGCACTAATGAATTTATAATGACTTAGCTCCTCCCTTTCCACTCAATATAATATGCCTCTGCTTTATTATACCTTCCGTGGTAACCCTATTACTGACCTATCATGCTCAACCTGGAACTTTTTCTTACCTAATGGTTTTAAGTGAATACCTATTAACTGCATTGGCAATTAAATTTGTTGTCCTGGTCTTTCCCATCCATAATCGAGTTATATATACACCAATAAACTTGTTTTTATTAATCTCCCTGATGCTGTTTTGATTCTATGCTCCATCCTTGAAGAAAAGTAAGAGCCTTGGGATTATTTCTATTTTCTGTACTGCATGATGCTAACATTGTTCGATTCTAAGAACTATGTGGACAATAATACATTGTGTAGATTCTTCAGTCGTTCCTTAACCTTAAAAATGTGCCTTATTTTTTATAGGATAACATACACCTGTGTATTTTCTAAGGTAGCATTCCTATTGTGAAGCAATTTATTTTTAAAATTATCTATCTTATATTTATGTCTTTAACTAATACTTGCATTACAGGCACCATTTTACCTATTCATATTATTGTAAGCAAATCTTCTTACATAGATATTTGCATTGAGGTTATACCAAACTGCAAATGTATATAAAAATACTATATGAGTTGTGATAACTTGAAACATTACTCAACATTCAAAGGCATTTTTATGTCATTTTTTTGTTGTTAATTTACTTATTGTTACTCACCAAATGGAGATGTTACTTGTGCTCGCTCGCTCAAATGGATGAACAACAGGAAGACAAGTAACACAAGTGATACAAGTGACAATCTACTTATAATGAAGAACTTAAAGCTGGGGCTGAAGAGAGTACAGCAGGTAGGGTAATTGCCTTGCCAGGAGTAACCCAGAGCATTGTTGGGTGTGACCAAAAGCATAGAAACAAACAAAAAGGACTTAAATGTTTGGGTATTTTACTAAAAAAGAATAATACTATATGAACCCTCTAAGCTTTTAAAGATAATATCTTTTCAATATAACACGCTTTTTAGCACACAGAACATTCAAAAATTTAATTTGTTATGATGTAAACAATCTTTGAAAATGAAAGGCTACACTTGTATCACTTGTTATCACTTGTCTTCCCGTTGATTTGCTCAAGTGGTCACCAGTAACATCTCCATTTGTCCCTATTCACGGGATAGTATAGTCCAAGGGCCTCTGCTCTCTCCAGGAACATGAAGAGCCTCAAACCATTCCCTCAGATCATGGGAATGAGGTCTTTTATTATTACTGGTTTTAGCATATCAAATACTACACTGGTAGCTTGCCAGGCTCTGCCATGTGAAGGCTATACTTACCATTTAAGAAACTTAATATATAATTTTTGTATAGATGGTTGGTTTTGGTACAAATTATACAAGGCAATATAAATTAATAATAAAATATTTAACTTTTATAACAAAATCATGCAATAGATACATGAGCAGCATTTTCCCCTGAATCACTCAGAATTTTCAAATGGGAGGCAAAAAGTTAAAACTTTATTTAGATATATTTTCAATCTATATTTTATTCTTGCTAATATCAATGTTAAGATATCTAATCATTCCAATGATTAGAGTCATTGAAACAATGATAATGATAATAATAATTTAAATTAAAATATTTTGAAGTAAGGAAAGAAAATGACAACTTGTAGTGTTCTGATATTTAATAGGACTCTTCTAAATAACTGCAAATGAATTTTTAAATAAACAAATAAGTAATTTTACTGCTTTAAATTTAATAGAAAATCATGATAATTTCATTCTAGTGAAAGGGACATTTATCTAAGATATTTGCCCTGACATAAAAGCATTGTTCTCCTGTTTATCAGATAAAATAAAGGATATGTGACTTTGAAGAGTTAGGTTGGCAGACTTGATTCACCTTATTTGTTAAAAATGAAACCCTTTAAACCTTCTATCCTTTGAGTTCAGATATCAATGAATGAAAGAAAGCAATTCTTATAAATAAATGGCTTCTTGTTATTTCATCTATCTTCTTGCTTGCTTCGGAATGAAACTGTCACAAAAATACTTTAGAAGAGCAATCTTTGAAGATATTTATGTCTCTGAACACAAGATCAAATGTCAAAAATGTATTTTTACAGAATTTTAGCTTATGGTATATAGGAATATCTATTTCTTTTAAAACAGTGGAAACATAAATTTCTATCTGGTTTAGGTAATAAAAAATAATAAAAATAATTGTTACCGTACACATATACAATGTTGGTGGGTATCTGTATGTGTTATGGTTTAAGCAACAGCTCAGTTTTGGCTCTGGCTGGCATGGGATGGCAGTGATCGGCATAGATTCCCATTGATTTGTGCAGGTTGTCACAGATTGGCACAGGTAGACATCAACTGGCACAAACTGGTTCAAATTGTCCCTGATTTTAATAATCTTATGTAAATTCCTGGCTCTGCACTCAGGAATCACTCCTGGCGGTGCTCGGGGGACCATATGGGATGCGGGGGATCGAACCCTGGCCAGCACGGGCCAGCCGGCCGCATGCAAGGCAAACGCCCTACCCGCTGGGCTATCGCCTCCGGCCCCATGTGTTGATTTTTAATACTATAGGAATTTTAACAAGGATTGCATTAAATAGTAATAGTTATATTCACTGAATGAATATTTTGCTGCGTTATTTATAGCCATTAATTTGTAATGTTTTCATATCTCTTATGGTATCACTATATATTCTAAGTTGCAATTTTCATTTTAATTCTATTCATTCCATACAATTTTCTTCTAAGTATTTAATTATATAAAACAAATATAATTATTTAAATTCATTTTTATTATTCATTTGCTATATAAGAATATTACAACCAATGTATTGTTTTTTTAACCTACTATCATACTTGTTTAATGTTTATTTTAATTTTCTGTGAACTTCTTTGGGTTATGCATAATTGCCTTTCTATCCATCTATTCACCTGTGTGTATGTAATCATATCATCTTTAAATAACAATTTTACCTCTTTGTTGCATACTTTAAATTCTCTTTTTTGTGACCTAATTTGCCTGACATGGACCTCAAATATTAAATATAAGTGGGTATGAATGGAAAATTTTGAAATTCCTGAACTTCTTGATAAATAATTTTTACTGTTGATATGGTGTAAGATATAGGGCTGTAGAAGAGAGTCATTACCATGTTGAGCTATGTTCCTTTTTGTAAAATTTATGTTCAAAGTTTTATCATATTTTCTGAATTTTGTAAAATAACATTTTGTCTTTAAGTCAGTAATTTTTGAGAATTTATGTTAATTGATTTGCATATATAAACCATCCTGGATAAACTTCAATCTATATTATCTATTAAAGTATTATTGAACTTTATTGATATTTTCTGATATTTTCTTATAATGTTGAAGATTTTGGTCTCTCATTTAATTTTTTTGTGATGTGCTTTTTTGATTTTGAATCAGATAAATATTGGCCTAAGATTTGTAATTTACATATTTTCCTTTGTTTTATAAAGAATATTTAATGAAATGGCAAAAAATTATTTGAAAATTGAGTAAAAGTTACTTATAAAACCCTCTCTGATCATCTAGAATTTTTTTGTGAGCCAAAGATAGAAATTATGCAAATGGAAGCATGAGAACTAAACTAGGTAACCAAATCATAATACAGGCTTTCTAAGAAAGAAATAAGATTAATAAGAGAGGCGGCTGGGCTCTCTATGTACCCAACCGCTCATGAGGTGCCCAGGAGGCATGGCGGGCTCTAGCCCTGGCCTGCCACCCCAGCAGAGCCTCACAACAAGCCAGACGACCCCCGACTCCATGGGGCCGCCATTCTCCACATCCGACTTCTTTCGTCACAACTCCACCCAGCAGACCAGACTATCACAGCCCAGCTCACGTGGGCCCTAGTGGCTGTGCGGTTCATCAATAATTGCTTTATTTAGAGGTGACTACAAGAGTATGCCACCTGCATGGCAAGCCTGGCAAGCTGCTCGTGTCGTATTTGATTTGCCAAATACCAGTAACATTTATATTAGGTCATTCCCATGACCTAATATAATGGCTTGAGGCTCTTTATGTTCCTGGAACAAGCAGATGCCTTTGGGTTCTACTAGCATGAGACAGGACGTATAGAGATATTACTGCTGCCCGCTCTAGCAAATAGATGATCAACGGGAATATAGTGATAGATAGATTAAGAGACCATAGTTTGGAAATGATTGAATACCAGAAAGTAAAATTTGAAATTTTAATTGGAATAGATTTGCTATTACAAATTATGAGCACTGATATTAGCAGTACTATTTAAATAAGAGCCACAACCAATCTACCTACTGTAATCTTTCACTGCTTTTTAGAAAATTTAGAGTAAATATTGCAAAGGTATTAGACGCTGAATGTCTTAATTCCATCAAGTTCCATGAAAGTATTTATTTGATAAGCATAGGAACTGTTCATCATTAACAGAGAAAGAGCTAACTAATAGGTGATAAATAGGTAGAATGTAATTGTATGATAATATGCAGTACATTAGAGTCTCCATTTATCATGTATGCAAAAAATCTTTAGTCAAAGTATATGCATATGTAAAAACATTTATAAGTATCTCCATAAATCC
This sequence comes from Cryptotis parvus, assembly GCA_021461705.1. Taxonomy (NCBI): domain Eukaryota; kingdom Metazoa; phylum Chordata; class Mammalia; order Eulipotyphla; family Soricidae; genus Cryptotis; species Cryptotis parvus. The sequence continues at coordinate 39,650 of JAJIBD010024507.1, read as the reverse complement.
AAATTAAATTTGAAGTCCAGATATATGTTGTCTACATAGGTCGGTAGCACTGCAGTATCTATTACATAATTTATGATTTTTTGTTTTCTAGTTATTTCTTAAATTTCTACATTGGGTAAATCAGTAACAGTAAAAATACAGTAAAATGTAACAACTGATTGTATAATTTTCTGTAACCAACATTATAACTTACATTAAAATACCCACATTTAAGATGTCCATTTCAAGACTTTATAAGTAACAATTTTCTCATTTGCTCTCAAAAGGAAAACAAAAAAAAAAATCTACAGAATACTTAGAAATTTTCACTCCTTTATTCTATTTTTTTTTTCACTTTTTGGTCACACCTGGCAGTGCTCAGGGGTCCATATGGGATGCCGGGAATTGAACCTGGGTCGGCTGCATGCAAGGCAAACTCCCTACCTGCTGTGCTATTGTCCCAGACCCCACTCCTTTCTTCTTAAAAAAATATTGCTGACTATGTCATATTCTGAGACACAAGGCATTTGCTGAAGGAAAATTACTGTAATTTATTATTTATCTTAATGAATACTAGGATATTGTTATTATTTATTTTATACTTTTTTTTCTTACAGTATTCTTAATAGGAATATTATTTTAAATGCTAGAATATTGGTAATTATCTCTAGAAATTTACTTTGGCTTTGAAGAAATATTTAATGTTTTATTTAAGAAAAAAGTCAGTTAGAACAAACACAAGAAATACAAAAAATTTTTGTAGTAATCAAACTTTTGATAAAGTGTAATCAGTTCTCAATGAATAAATGAGGTTGTCTTTATATTCACCACATCTGAGATTAAGTAGTTTATATGTACTGACATCCAACTTAATTTACTGTTATAAGTTTTTCTAAATACTTGACGTTATACTCAAGAAAATAGCCCCTAAACAAAGAAGCAACTCTCACATATAAATGCATGCATTATTCATATATTTCATATATTTATTCTAGTTTTAGTCAAGTTTCACTGCAATCATTTCTACACCAGTTATCATACTTTCTAGTGAGAAACACACTTTGCTGAGATAAATGGTTAAAATCTGAAACTATAGATTGAAAAATATTAATTTTATTAGTCTTTAATAAATTAAAATATTAGCTATGTCTTGTTTTTGTGTCTTAAAATAGTAATGTCCTGAAATGAGGTCATGTTAATACTAATGTGAGTACTGAACATAGAGGTCAAATAAGGGGTCAATATCCACGATATCTTAGGCACTGATATAACATTTCAGGAAACATTCCAACTCCATCAAAAAATGGGAAGAAGAAATGAACAGAAATTTCCTTGAAGTAGAAATACAAACGTCTCATTGTTGTTTTGATTTGCATCTCTCTGATGATTAGTGATGATGAGCATTTTTTCTTATGTTTTTTGGGCCATTCGAATCTCTTCCTTGCTGAAGTTTCTGTTCATTTCTTCTCCCCATTTTTGGATGGGGTTGTTTGTTTTCTTCTTGTAAAGTTCTACCAGTGCCAGATATATCCTGGATATTAACCCCTTATCAGATGGGTATCGGGTGAATATTCTTTCCCATTCTGTGGACAGCTTTTGTATCTTAGTCACTGTTTCTTTTGAGGTGCAGAAGCTTTTTAGTTTCATGTAGTCCCATATGTTTATCTTTTCTTCTAGTTGCTTTGTTAGTGATGTTTCACCTTTGAAGATGCCTTTAGCTTCAATGACGTGGAGGGTTTTTCATATATTTTCTTTACACCACAGAGACTGGCACATATTCAAAAGAGCAAGAACAACAAGTGCTGGTGTGGATGTGCGGAGAAGGGGACACTCATCTATTGTTGGTGGGAATTTCGGCTGGTACAGCCTTTCTGGAAAAATATGGACATTCCTCCAAAGACTAGAAATTGAACTCCCATTTGAGCCAGCCATACCACTCCTGGGAATCTACTCTGGGAAACCAAAAATACACAGCGGAAACACCATCCCTACTTTTATGTTCATAGAAGCATTATTCACAATAGCCAGAATCTGGAAGCAACCAGAGTGCCCGAAAATCGATGACTGGATAAAGAAGCCTTGGTACATCTACACAATGGAATACTATGCAGCTGTCAGGAAAAATGAAGTTATGAAATTTGCCTATAAATGGATGGACATGGAGAAGATTATGTTGAGTGAAATTAGCCAGAAGGAGAGAGACAGATACAGAATGACTGCATTTATTTGCATAACATAAATATATATGTACATATTATGATACCAATATCCAAGGTCTAGTGAAACATATATCAGGAGGTCTTGTCAAAGGTGGAAATTATCACAAACGTGTGGGAGTCAGAGGCTATATAAGACAGAAAATAGTACAGTGTGCTAACAATTGTCGAGATTACTAATGGCAACCTAGAACTGAGATTTAGAGGCAAAAATATACACATGACAATCCTTTAATGTATGTTCTTTAATCCATAGTCTGGAAGGGAAGGAAAAGATAAAGAGAGAGAAAGGGAAAAGAAATAGAGAACCTGCCATGGAGGAGGGGGGGGGGGGGGAGGGAACTGGGGACGTTGGTGGTGGGCGATGGGCACTGGTGGAGGGATGTGTGCTGGAACACTGTATGACCAAAACCCAAATATGAAGTTTTTAATTGTATATCTTTGTAATTGTAAAAATAAAAAATTAATAAAAAAGAAATACAAATGGTCAATAGGCACATAAAAATGCTCTGCTTCAATAATAATCAGGGAGATGCAAATTAAAACCATAAAATATCATTCATACTACAGAAACTGGCATTAAAAAGAACAAGACACCAAAGAGAACAAGAATGATAAGTTTTCACACTGATATGGGCAGAAAGAGACCCACATTCACTGTTGGTGGGAATGCCCACTGCTTTAGCCATTTTGGAAAGCAATGTGAGTTTTCCTCAAAACAACAGAAATTGACCCAGCAAAAAAAATTCTTATGCAAATTTTAAATGTGTTTGTCAAGCTCATTTAAATGGTAATATTTTTGTAATAATATTGAATGTTCTTATTTTGCAAATGGACAACTATTCTACATATCAAATATTTTACTCTTTTTTATGCATCAGTTCACAAATGAGAAATGGCTTCAAAGATTTTAGCTTATTTGCATATATTTTGGGGGGGTCACACCCGGCAATGCTCATGGGTTACTCTTGCTCTGCACTGAAGAATTACTCCTGGCGGTGCTCGGGGACCTTATGGGATGCCGAGGATTGAACCCAGGTCGGCCGCATGCAAGGCAAATGCCCTACCTACAGTGCTATCACTCCGGCCCCTACTTGCATATATTTTTAATTTTATAATATAAATAAACAACAGTGTTCATCATGTTTTGATGTATTTCTTCAGGAAAAGCACATATTTAAATATGCTTTTATGGTTAATCTTTTGTAATCACTTGATTACTAGACCACTTGACACCCTGTTATTCATCGATTTGCTCGAGCGGGCAACAAAATCATTTCCATTAGTCCCTGTCATGTGACAGTGTAGCTCAATGGCATTTGCTTGCTCCAGGAATACTAAGAGCCTCAAACCGTTCGTTCAGGCTCTTGAGGAAAAAGTCTGACCATCTTGTAGGTGGACAAGCACATGATTTTTGACATCCCAGGGATCCAGTCAGTAAAGTCTCTAGTCCATGGGTCGATCCAAGTCACAATACATGTCCAGCACATCTAATTTTCAATGTCTTGGCAAATGAGACAGCGTCCTTGTCACTGGATCTTCGACGGAGGTTGGAAGTTCGATTCCATCTCTCACTTGAGTGAGATGTGATATTCCAAGCATAGCGCTTTTGATTCCTCTTTGGGAGACCCAGATAGCACTCTCATTCTGCTTTCATAGAGCCCTGGTCTCAGAGGCAAATTTTAATGCAGGGAGAATGGTGGAGTTGAAGAGATGTGCCTGGAGCTGGAGGTTCTTTGTCCTTTTAGCTATTTCCTTGATGTTCTTGAAGGCATTCCACGCCACTCCCCTCTTCCTGCACAGCTCAGGTTTTAGGTCATTCATCACTTTGAGTTCTCAACCTAGGTACACATAACTGCTGATTTCAGAGATGTTTGTTCCGTTGAGAGTGAAAGGGGCATCTGGAACTAGTTTGATTTTTATGAACATTGTTTTGTTGAGATTCAGCTGTAGACCTCTCTTTCCACATTCTCTGTCGAAGCCAGTCAGCATTTGTGCCGCTTGGCTAATGTTGGTGTTTTTAGAACGATGTCATCAGCGAAGCGGAGGTGGTGTAGCTGCAGACCGTCTATCTTCACTCCCATTCCTTCCCATTCATTCTAATTGTCTCATGACGTTTTCCAGGGTGTCAATGAAGAGTTTCAGTGAAATGGCTTCACCCTGCCGAACCCCTCTTTTGACATCAATGATCACTTCCTTGTAGAATGGTGAGATCCTGGTGGTTAATCCGTAATAGAGTTCATGAAGGATCTTGATGTATTGGGCTTGAGTGCTCTGTTTGGCTAGGGCTTCGATGACAGCTTTGGTCTCAACAGAATCGAATGCTTTCTTTAAATCAATGAACGTGAGAAAGAGTGGCATCTAGAACTCCCTACAAACCTCAATGAGCTTGGTTACTGTGTGGATATGGTTGATTGTGCTGAATCCTTTTCTGAAGCCAGCTTGCTCGCGTGGTTGACCTTCATCTAATGTTCTATCAATCCTGTTCAGGATGACTTGAGTGAACAGCTTGTAGATGACAGAAAACAGGCAGATGAGGCAATAGTTGCAGATGTTGTGGATGTCTCCCTTCTTGAACAATAGAACTGTCCTGCTGGTTTTCCATTGGGAGGGCACCTTGCATTCAGACAGGTAGTGTGTGAAGAGCCAAGCCAGTGTATTGATGAGTACTGATGGCAGATTCTTCAGGTATTCAGGACTGACTTTGTCTGAGCCTGGTGCTGCTTGCTTTTTTACCGACAAAATGTCATGTCATATTTCAGAAGGGAGAACGTTGGGAATGACATATCCATTCTGCAGATTTTGGTATTTTGGCAGGTGGATGTGGCTGTCAGAGAGATCCAAATAGAAATCATGGATAATCTTCTCCATTGCCTTTCTGGATGGTGTGAGAACTCCATCAGGATATTGGAGGGCAGTCATCTTGGTCTTATAGTTGGCAAATGCTTTGTGAATAGGTAAGTTATGCATATACATATATACATATATACATATATACATATATACATATATACATATATACATATATACATATATACATATATAGGTATGTGTATGTGTATATACATATATTTATATATATGATATAAATGATGTTTCGGGCAGTTTATTTTGCAAAAAATGACTATGATTTTTATAACAAGACTTATTGAAATTGCTAAGAATATGTATATACATATATAGAAATTCAGTTGAGTAAATTGAAACATCATTTTTGTTAAATTATATGTTAACTTGATTTTCTAAGACTATAGAGAGTATATTTATTAAACTTTTTTTTTTTTTTTTTGGGTCACACCCGGCAATGCTCAGTGGTTACTCCTGGCTCTGCACTTAGGAATTACTCCTGGCAGTGCTCAGGGGACCATATGGGATGCCGGGGATCAAACCTGGCCCGGCACAGGCCAGCTGTGTGCAGAGCAAATGCCCTACCCGCTGGGCTATCGCTCCAGCCCCTAAACTTATTTTTGTCAATATACATTACTCAGTTCTGTCATAAATCATAATCAATAAATTTATCTCTTACTTTAGTGTTTTATAATAATCCTGTATTGGTACTTGTGAAATTAATAATAAGATTATGACTCTAAAATAATACACCTTATGATTCTACTATTCATAATGTGTAATATAATTAATAGTATAAAAGTATTAATATGATTATGATTCTAAACTAAACACCTTATATTCTAAACTAATACATGTATTGTACTTGATATCTGGTGGTCTATGCACATTTTAGGTAGAATAATATGTTATAATTCTCAATTACATGACTTTGTTAAGAGTGATACTAGTCTAGGATTCCAGAGAGTGCTCAAGGTAACCCAATTTTGTGTCATGGCAACAAATATGCTTTAATTTATTGATTATAGCCCAAAACATGCTGATAGTATCAAACATTTGTCTATTGCCTAAATGTTGGGAGTGCAAATTCTCTTCTCACTGCAGTTTTACTCTGAAACACTGAGCAAAAATTTTTTTTCAGAGTAAAACTTCAGTGAGAAGAGAATTGTATCCTAGACTTGTTTTCTGTTAGGGATGTTGGAGAACGCTGCACTTATGAAATATGTCTTGTATACTTCTGATCTGGATTCAACTCCTTGAGCTTCAGAACCTTAGAATACCTCGGGAGTTTAGCCCTGCTGGCCTCCAGCACCTTCAAGGGCCTTTTTTCTGATAAAAAGGGCCTTGTACTTTGTTTTCCAGCTGTCCTTGGACCCAAGGGCCCTAACAGCATTGGATTCTCTGTACTTTGCATTGAAACATTATCATGGTTGGCTTAGGAAATTGGGTGGGTCTTTGAACCTAACAAGCACTTGTGATTCTCTATGCCCTCACAGTAAAATGGAGTGAAAGGATAAAAACATACTTCAAACTTTTCTTATTTATCACATCTCTAAACCTTATGAACCACACATTAACTTTTTAACAGTGGAAATACTTTTTCAGTTAAATAAACATTCATTGTACGTTGTTAAAAATAGAGGTCTTGGAAGATTAATTTGTTTTGTCAATATATTCCCCTATCATTACAAGAAAAAACAAATAAATCAATCCCTGTTTTATAGAATTTGACAATTTTTATTTCATAAATTTTTATGTTTTCAATATAATTTATTTCAATTCACTTACATGTATAAACATTATTGATAGTATTACTGTAGCAATAATGCATTATTACTTTGACAACATTAATAGTGCAAAAAGATCTTCCTTTTATTGGCCTCTCTTGTTATCAAGATGATCTCTTTTATTATCAAGAACTAGGTTATACTATATGTATTAAATTATTTAAATCACAAGTTTAGATTATAACATTTTCAATGGCTGATTTAACATCTTAAGAATTTTCTCATATTTATGTTTAATGTATAACAATTTCTACATTAGGATTTCCGTTATTCTTGGGTTGCAATTTCTGGATTGTAAAATGAGGAACTTAGTGCTTGAAATTAGGTAAGTCTTAGAGGCTTTAAATGAAAATAGTAATTACATTGGTAAAGGATCTATTTAGTGTTTGTGGTCTCACAGTGGTACCAAACTGTCACTTTTCTTATTTATAAAGTAGGATTGAAAAAAAAATTATCTTAAAAGAGTGTCTTTTTAATTAATTAATTTGTTTGTTTGTTTATATTTATTGTCCTTTTTAGATCACCCTCAGGGATGCTTAGGGGGTTTCTCCTGGCTCTGCTTTCAGAAATTACTTCTGGCATTGCTTAGACCATATGGGATGTCCCAGGGATAAAACTTTGGTAGGCCGCATGCAAGGTATATGCCCTACCTGCTAGATTATTTCTCTGTCCTCAAAAAGTGTCTTTTTAGGATTAAATAAGACTTCCAAATCTCTTAACATTTTTGAAACATAATGTTACATAGATAACACTATCTAATGTCACTATTTACTTATTTTTTTTGTTTGATTGTTTTACTTTTTTTGGGTCACACCTGGCAATACTCACAACTGGATCTGCACTCAGGAATTACTCCTCTCAGTGCTCAGGGGACCATATGGGATGCCAGGGATTGAACTTGGGCCAGCATGGGCCGGCTGAGTGCAAGGCAAATGCCCTACCCTCTGGGCTATCGCTTCAGCCCCTAATGTCACTATTTATTAAGTCATTACTTTTTCAACATGCAAATTCCACAGCTCCTCAGAGCTCCACCCAAGAGAGAAGCCAATCTCAAGCCCAGCTCATCAGAACCCCACCCTAGAGAGAGGCCTATTTCACAGACACAGATGGAGCTGCTACCATCTCTCCCCCGTGTTCAGCTGCTCATGAGGCATCCTGGAGGGAGGGTGGGCTTGGGACCTAGCCTGCCACCCCAATAGAGCCTCAGAAGAAGCCAGAGGAAGCACTGTACCATGATGGCAGCCATATTCAACGTCTAGTGCATCAGCAAATGCAAAAGCTAAGAGCCTGGCATGGCAGATCCTGGCAAGCTCCCCGTGTCATAGTTGATAAGTCTAAAACAGTAACAATTGTAGAGCTCAGTCCCATGACCTGACAGAATATTTTAATGCTCTTCATGTTCCTGGAGTGAGGAGAGGCCATTAGGCTATACTAGCATGTGACAGGGACAAATGGAACTGTGATGGTGCCTGCTCAAGCAAATCAATGAACAATGGGAAGACAATGATACAAGTAATGCCTTTTCCCCCAATAGTTAAGGACATTAGCTCCTGAGGCAGCATCTTTATCTTTATTTTGTTCATACTGAAAAGGAATTATAATTTTCTAAACTGATTTTTACTGGTCATAGCTCTCTATACTAGATAGATTCACTCACAGGGTATCTGTCATATGCTATTCTGGCTAAACTTCACAGTATGAAACTCCAACTAACTTCCTCTAATCTTTAGTCTTATAGACACTCCCATTCATCACTTGATCACTTGATCACTTGAATCCCGTTATACATTGGTTTGCTCAAGCGGGAGCCAGTAACATTTCCATTTGACCCTATCATGTGCCAATGTAGCCCAATGGCATCTGGTTGATTCAGGAATATGAAGAGCCTCAAACCGTTCCTTCAGAGTCTTGACAAGGAAGTCTGACCATCTTGTAGGTGGGCGGCCACGTGATCTTTTGACATCCCATGGGATCCAGTCTGTAGAAATCAAAGCCACAATGAACCGAATATGCCACAAAGCGCCACATTTCCAGATTCGTTTCACCAGCCCAACAACACTCCACTCCCCTTATCTCCAATTAGCCCCTATCCTCCTTCCCCCACTAGCAGCACATACCCCAACTCCCCAGCAAGTTCTGGGCCAGGAAGTCCTTTTCAGCTCCCAGATACACCCGACAGAGCAGAAAACAGCTTTCCCTGTTGAACCCCCTGAATTCCATGGACCACAAGAGAGACTTCCGACCCTAGTCCACCATCCCGATAGAGCCTCAGAAGAACCCAGAGAAACCCCCACACCTTGCTGGCAGCGATCTTCACCATCCACACTCTGAAGCTCGTAAGATCTCCACCCAAGAGACTAAGCCAGTCTCCAGCCCAGCTTGTCAGAAACCCAGCCTACAAGTTCCCACCCTGCAGAGACCTGCCCTTCAGAGGAGAGTATTTCAAGCCCAGGAATGCTTGAGCCACAGACACGGACACACCCGGCAGAGCAGAAACAGCTTTCCACATTGAGCCCCCTGCATTCCATGGACCATGAGAGCGACTTCTGACCCAAGTCCACCATCCCGATAGAGCCTCAGAAGAATGCAGAGAAAACCTCACACCTTGCTGGCAGTGATCTTCACCATCCACACTCCACAGCTCAAAGAGATAAGCCACTCTCCAGCCTGACTTGTCAGAAACCCAGCCTACAAGGACCCACCCTGCAGAGACCCACCCTTCAGAGGAGAGTATTTCAAGCCCAGGAATGCTTGAGCCACAGACACAGATACAAACAGCAGAGCAGAAACCAGCTTTCCCCATTGGCGCAGCTGCTTGTGACCGTGCGATTACCTCCAAATTACCATGAATATTCTACCCACCCCTCTGAGAGAACCCCACAAGGTAATGAGAGTATTGCTCCCGCAAGGCAGAGCCTGGCAAGCTGTTCTATGCATGTTTGATATGCCAAAACCTCCCATTTTATGCCTGAAATAACCAGGCCATATTATAATACAATAAGGATTTAATGCATAATAAATCAGATTCAATTTTATATATCAAATATGTTTGAGAATAGGAATCATGATCTGGGTCCATGCCTAACCAGGGCAATCCCAGACTGTGTTCCATCAGAATAGGAGCTATTTAAAATATAAGTCATGAAAGTGGTCTAATCTTAACTCATTTGTTATAACATCTTTTGTATGGTTGTTAAATCATTTTATGCTCAGAGTTCACAGCATAGCCTGGCAAGCTACCCATGTTTTATTTCATGTGCCAAAAAACCAGTAACAATTATGGACTCATTCCCATGAAAGAATGGTTTGAGGAGCAAGCAGATGCCCCTGGGGTACACTTGCTTGCAAAAGGATGTATGGAGATTTTACTGGTGCCTGCACGAGCAATTCGATGAACAATGGGAAGACAAGTGATACAAATGAAGTGATGCTCAGAGTTGGCTGACTAAGGCCCTCAAATGCAGAACAGCAGCACAATACATATAACTTTATTCAACAAATGGACTCTTTGAATTGAATCCTGGTCTTGGGGAACAAAGTAGGTTACCATATTGCAAAATATCTTGGTAACTAGTCCTCTCCATAGGCAGGCATAGTCAAAGTGCCTTAATCTTCTTAACTATAACACATTTCCTGACATTTTCCACTCAGAAAACACAGTCCTTCAAATATCCAAATGTCTTCCTTTCATGTTATATTATTTCCTTACTATCATTACACACTTATCTTCCTGGAGTACTCCATCATTAAACTAGTGAGTCTAGTAGTCATGAGGTAGTTCAATAACTAATGGTCAAGTAAATAAACATATACGTTGTTGGATGATGAGGTCTAGCTAGTTTGAGATCTTTATTGTTTAATGAACCTATATTTTAAACTATTTACATGTTTTTAAGCCAGGGTTCATGCTAATGAGATCTCTCTTCTGTGTAAACACTGATGGTCTGTGTGGCAGTTACAAGATTCATTTTGACTCTGAATTAGTAACTTCTGAAATATTACTATAATCTCTACTATTATTTCAATGTTATCTAGATTGGGCACAATTCCTCTTAATACCCATTGGTCCCAGAGTGGGATAATTAGAATTTACCAGGAGGCCATCACCATAGCTATGTGAAACTACTATTTAAGATTAAAGGAAGTAGCTGACCATGGGGCTCCCAGGAGGACAGATGGGTTTTGGGAGTGGGCCCATCACCTCTGGGGGTCCCAGAAGCAGCCGGATGAGACTTGCCCACGACACTAGCCACTACCTTCGCTGTCCAGACTCTGGGATACTACCTCACGACCAGATTAACAGAGCAAAACCAGTTCAACCCAGGTAGGAAGCTCCCAGAAGCGGGAATCACTGGGAATTCGTCAGATGGAGTCAGGGGGTCGGCCCTTCTCCCTTCCATTTTGTCAAGCCTGGTGGCCCTGCCCAGGAGCTACCCTGGGGTGACCAGCCATAGCATGCAGTCTCAAACATGGCTGGGAACCTGGAACTCCGCTTTCCCCAGGCTCAGCTGACCATGGGGCTCCCAGGAGGACAGATGGGTTTTGGGAGTGGGCTCATCACCTCTGGGGGGTCCTGGAAGCAGCCGGATGAGATTCGCCCACCACACTAGCCACCACCTTCGCTGTCCAGATGCTGGAATACTACCTCACGACCAGATTAACAGAGCAAAACAGTTTGAGCCCAGGTTGCGGGGCCGCTTGTGGCCTTGTGGTCCATCAAAGTAGTGGAAAAAGTTATGTCCTTTAATGCAATGCATTCTACGATGTGCAGGAAAGTTTGGCGGGAGGGAGAGATAGAGAGGAGAGAAAAGACATACAGAACCCGCCAAGTAGTTGAAGTGTGGGAGGTGGGAGGTAGGTGGGGACATTGGTGATGAGAGATGGGTTCGGGTGGAGGGATAGGTGTTGGAACACTGTAGAACCAAAGCTCTATGTGAGCATCTTGCAATTGTATGTCTAAAAGTGGTGTAATAAAATTTGGGAAAAGAAAAAAAAAGAACCTGCCATAGAGGTAGGCTAGGGGAGGGGGTATGGAATTGGGGACACTGGTGGTGGAAAATGGGCACTTGGTGGAGGGATGGGTGTTGGAACACTGTATGACTGAAACCCAAATATGGACATCTTTGTAATTCTATATCTCATAGAGGTACAAAAAATAAAATTTAAAAAAAGATTAAAGGAAGGATTATGCTAATTTGCACTCAAGCAGGCAGGCATGACCCTTTCAGTAAACAAAGGATAAGACACTCAGAATCACCTTAGTGCAGAACAGAAAGTAGATAGATTTTGGGGTTACCATCTGGATTGCATGAAACCCATGAAATTAAGATGTTTCTCCCCATGAATATACATCCATTGATATGTATTTCCTTATACCAGCTCTACATCTCTCTCTAATGTTTTGACATAAGAGACAATCTCTAGAAAGGGACTAGTTTCTGGCATAATCACTTGTTTAGACCTGAAACAAATGTGTTACCATGCTAGAGTGGTATGACCCTGCTTCTACATCTAAAAAGCTGATTTGTTGACTTTTGTTAACATTACCTTGCCTGAAGAAAGGATTCCTTCTGGACATATGATGCGAAAGACCTGAGGTACTGGAATCCACTTTGGTTGGAGACATGGATCCAAATGCATGGTCTAAGTTCTGACCAAGAGCTAGAGGTCAGGGGAATCTCATAAGTTTCGATTACAGTAGCACAGCTTATTTTATTGGTATTTAGTAAAAGTCTTTTGGAACTGCATTGGACTCCTGAATTTTCATCAATTCAGTACGGGCTTCAGAGGTAGAAGGGAACTCATTTCCTGACATTGTTGGGGATTGCAGTGGCTCCCAAACAATACATTATCTTCTCAATTCTCATGATAACCTCTAAATGTATGTACTGCAATCCACAATGTGTAAGAGAAGGAAGAGAGATGGAGAGAGAGAGAAAGAGAAAGAGAGAATAGAGATAAAGAACCTGCCATAGAGGCAGGCTGGGGAAGAGGGGAGGGAATCAGGAACATTTTTGGTGGGAAATGAGCACTGGTGGAGGAATGGGTGCTGGGACACTGTATGACTGTATAACTTCTGACTTACTATACATCTACTAAGAATTCTATGTTTTCTAGATTGGGCACAACTCCTATTTATATCCACTGCATCCAGCATGGGACAATTAGAATTTACTATGAGATTACAACCCTGGCTACATTGAGACCTTCTATAAGATTATAGGAAGGATCATACTAGTTTGCCCTCATGCAGGTGAGTGTGACCCTTTCAGTACATGGAGAACAAGATTCTCAGAATCACCTTGGTGCAGATAATAATAAGAAGGACCTTGAGGGTACCATCTAGATTACATGAAGCCAATGAAATTAAGATATATTACTTTATACCAGTTCCTCTCTCTCTCTCTCTCTCTCAGTGTTTAATGTAAGAGATAACCTCAGAAGAAGGGTTGTGTCCTTAGCATGATCCTTTGTTTATACCTATAATAGTGTGGTACCACCCTTCTACAAGCTGTTTAGGGTTCTTTGTTGACAGGGCACTCTGTGTCAGTGTATATAAGGGAACTTACTTTGGTGTATATAAGGGGACTGACTTGAGGTCCTTGCCCCTTTTTTCTGCTTGATCTTTTAGGTAGGACTCCTCTCGGGGAGATCCTCTCTCTTTGGTGGAAACTTGGGATCCCTTGTATGGTCTAAGTTCTGACCAGAGCTAGAGTTATATCATTATATTGGATTGCAGTGGTAGAGCTTTTGTACTATTAAAAACCTTTTAGGAACTGCACCAGACTCATGAGTTTTCATCTGTTCCCCATCGGCCTCAGAGGTAGAAGAGAAATTCAGTCCTGACACTGTCGGGGACCCCAGCAGCATTCCTGACAAACATGACCCTTTCCATGTCCATCCATTTATAGGCAAATTTCATGACTTCATTTTTCCTAACAGCTGCATATATTCGATTGTGTCAGTGTACTACAGATTCTTTATCTATTCATCAGTTCTTGGACACTCTGGTTGTTTCCAAATTCTGGATATGTGAATAGTGCTGCTATGAACAAAAGTGCAGATAGTGTTTCCACTATATGTTTTTGGCTTCTCAGGGATTATTCCAAGGAGTAGTATGACTGGGTCAAATGGGAGTTCAATTTCTAGTCTTTGGAAGAATGTCCATATTGTTTTTCGAAAAGGGTGTATCAGTCGACATTCCCACCAACAATGGATGAGGGTCCCCTTTTCCCCACATCCATGCAAGCACTTGTTGTTCTTGCTCTTTTTGATATGTGCCAGTGTTGGAGGACATGTTTAGCTAATCTGGGAGTTTTGTTGTTTTGCTCACTCCCAGCTTAATCTTATTTAAAGGCAATGTTCATTCTAATGAGATCTCTCTTCTATGTAAACACTGCTAGAGGGCGTGGCAGTTACAGAAGTCACCTTGATTGAATAACTTCTGACTTATACATCTACTAAGACTTCTATGTTTTCTAGATTGGGCACAGCTCCTCTTTATACCCACTGCACCCAACGTGGGACAGTTAGAATTTACCAGGGAGACTACCACCCTGGCTACGCTGAGACTAAAGGTAGACTATAGGAAGGATCATACTAGTTTGCTCTAAGCAGGCGAGTATGACCCTTTCAGTACATGAGAACAAGATACTCAGAATCACACTGGTGCAGATAATAATAAGGACCTTGTGGGTACCATCTAGATTACATGAAGCTCATGAAGTTAAGATGTATTACTTTTATATCAGCCCCCTCTCTCTCCAGTGTTTTACATAAGAGATAATCTCGGATTAGTCCTTGGTGTAACCTTTGTTTATACCTACAATAGGGTGTGTGGCACTACACTCTGTTTAGGGTTCTTTGTTGGCATGACAACCTCCCGATTGGATTACTTTGGTGTATATAAGGGGGCTGACTTGAGGCCCTTTCACCTTTGCCTTTTGGTTCCTCAGCCTTCAGCTTTTTGGTTCCTGCGGCTTTTGGCTTTTGGCTTTGGCCTTTTGCTCCTTCTGGGTAGGACTCAGCTCGGGTGACATCCTCTCTCTTTGGTGGGAGACTTAGGCTCTTTTGTATGGTCTAAGTTCGGACCAGAGCTAGAGTTTGCTCATTATATTGGATTGCTGTGGAAGAGCTTTTTGTACTATTAAAAGCCATTTTTGGAACTACACCAGACTCGTGAGTTTTCATCTTTCTCCCGGCGTCCTCGGAGGTAGAAGACAGCCTCTGTCCTGACACTGTCGGGGACCCGGCGAGGTTCCCGACATGCCAGTATCTGTGGTGTGAGGTGATATCTCATTGATGTTTTAATTTTCATCTCTCTGATAGTGAGATGAGCATCTGATAGTGTATCTCTCTTATTAGTGATGATGAGCATTTTTTCATATGCCTTTTGGTCATTTAATTTATTTCTTGTCGAAGTTTCTGTTCATGTCTTCTCCCCATTTTTTGATAGGGTTGGCTGTTTTCTTCTTGTAAAGCTCTAACAGTGCCTGATATATCCTGTATATTAACCCCTTATCAGATTGGTATTGGGTGAATATTCTTTCCCATTCTGTGGACTCTCTTTTGTATTTTGGTCAATGTTTCTTTTGAGGTGAGAACATTTTTCATTTCAGTAGTCCTATAGGTTTATTTTTGCTTCTAGTTGCTTTGTTAGTGGTGTTTCATCTTTGAAGATGCCTTTAGCTTCAATGTTGTGGAGGGTTTCATCCTATATTTTCTTCGACGTACTTTGTGGATTCAGGTCTGATATTGAGATCTTTAATCCATTTTGATCTTATTTTTGTGTATGGGGTCCAAATTCATTTTAGACAGGGGTCCAAATTCATTTTTCAACATGTAGCTGCCTAGTTTTTCCAGCATCGCTTGTTGAAGAGGCTTTCCTTGCTCCATTCTGTACTTCTACCAAACCTTTAAGGAATATCTACTG
This sequence comes from Cryptotis parvus, assembly GCA_021461705.1. Classification (NCBI taxonomy): domain Eukaryota; kingdom Metazoa; phylum Chordata; class Mammalia; order Eulipotyphla; family Soricidae; genus Cryptotis; species Cryptotis parvus. The sequence goes on along the minus strand of JAJIBD010024507.1, from coordinate 23,889 downwards.
TCAATCCTTTTCAAGTTTTTCCATGAAATAGAAAAAACAGAAACACTTCCAAACAGCTTCTATGAGGCACATATCACCCTGATACCCAATGCAGGCAGAGACAACACAGAAAAAGAAAACTATAGACTAATCTTCCTGATGAACACAGATGTTAAGATCTTCAACAAAATATTAACAAACAAAATCCAAAGACTCATCACAAAGATTATACATCATCACCAAGTAGGATTCATCCTGGGAATGCAAAGGTTGGTTCAGCATTCGCAAGTCAATCAACATAATATTACATATTCTTTTTTTTTTTTTTTTGCTTTTTTGGGTCACACCCGGTGACCCTCAGGGGTTACTCCTGGCTCTGCGCTCAGGAATTACTCCTGGCGGTGCTTGGGGGACCACATGGGATGCGGGATCGAACCCGGGCCGGCACAAGCCGGCTGCGTGCAAGGCAGGCACCCTACCCGCTGGGCTATCGCTCTGGCCCATAATATTACATATTCTTAAGCCAAGTTTCATTCTAATGAGATATCTCTTCTATATGAACACTGATAAAGGGTGTGGCAGTTATAGAAGTCACCTTGGCTCTGAATAACTTCTGATTTATTGTACATCTAATAAGACTTTTATGTTTTCTAGATTGGGAACAGCTCTTCTTTTTTTTTTTTTCTTTTTTTTGAGTCACACCAGGCAATGCTCAGGGGTTTCTCCTGGCTCTGCACTCAGGATTTACTCCTGGCTGTGCTCGGGGACCATATGGGATGCCGGGGATCTAACCCAGGCTGGCACAGGCCAGCCGCGCAAAAGGCAGACGCCCTACCTGCTGGGCTATCGCTCCGGCCCCGAACAGCTCTTCTTTATGTCCACTGCACCCAGCGTGGGGTAGTTAAAATTTGCCAGGAGATTACCACCCCTGGCTAAGTTGAGACTATCTTTAAGATTATAGGAAGGATCATACTAGTTTGCCCTCATGCAGGCAAAGAAAGAGTGTGAACCTTTCAGTATATGGAGAACAAGATATTTAGAATCACCCTGGTGCAGATAATAAATAAGATTGACCTTGTGGGAACCATCTAGATTACATGGGCCCATGAAATTAAGATGTATTACTTTATATCAGTTCCTCCCTCTCTCTCCAGAGTTTTACATAAGAGATAAGCTCATAAAAAGGGATTAGTCATTGGCATACTAATCCTTTATATACCTACCGGTAAATGGGTGTGGCACCACCCTTCCACAAGCTGTTTAGGGTTCTTTGTTGACAGGACACTCCCCTGTCAACAGATAGGATTATTTTGGTGTATATAAGGGGACTGACTCGAGGCCCACTTCCTTTTCCCCTTCTTTTGAGTAGGACTCCTCTTGGGTGAGATCCCTCTCTCTTTGGTGGGAGACTTGGGCTTTCTTCTGTGGTCTAAGTTCTGACCAGAGCTAGAGTTCTTTCATTATATTGGATTGCGGTGGTAGAGCTTTTGTACTATTTAAAGCTTTTTTTGGAACTGCGCCAGACTTGTGAGTTTTCATCCGTTCCCCAGTGGCCTTGGAGGGAGAAGAGAACTTCTGTCCTGATACTGTTGGGGACCCTGGGTGGCTCTTACCATCCAAATTTATTGTTAGAAAACCTACACATATCTAGACATATATTTTTATAAACTATTTTTCAAAATATTTATTCCTTCCTCCTTGGAAAGTTTTTTTTAGTTGAAATGACAATGTATTTTGCTATCGGCAATGGAATGATAAGGTGTGAAGTGAGCAGAAGTTTCAAGTATGCCTGTAGGGATGAGTTGTCCTTTGCAAGTCTGCTGTTTCTATGGGAAAATTAATATCTGTCCTCTGGTCAACTCCAGGTTTATCTCATTCCTCAGTAGCCTTATCTGTTAGTTGGGTCACATAGCTAAATATGCATCTAAAAACAGTTACTTTAGTATTTTGTCAGCTAAAACCATAGTCCGCAAACAATTTTGACAATGACAATACATTGATAACTTAAGTTCAGCGTAGTCTAAGTTTTACACAAAATATTATATTATAAAAAAAGTAACAAATAAGTAGCATGGTTTTATTTAACAATGTGTTAATGAATTGTGATGGAAGTTAATGAAAAAACACTGTTAGAAAAAATGTTGCCTTCATATGATTACAAAAAAATAAGAAAACAATACAAAAGTGTGTTATCAAATTCTATAGAGAGATGTTTGCAGGTTAATCTATAAGATAAAATGGTAATGTGAGGTTATTATTATACCTATATGTAAAGAGTTAAAATGTTGAGGAGGGGCTGGAGCGATAGCACAGAGGATAAGCGCATTTGCCTTGGAATGTGGCTGATCTGGGTTCAATCCCCAGCATCACATATAGTCCCCCAAACACCACCAAGAGTGATTCCTGAGTGTAGAGCCAGGAGTAACTCCTGAGCATCGCTGGGTGTGATACAAAAAAAAAGCAAAAAAAAAAAGTTGGGGAAATACAAAGCACAAATCATTTCATTTAAATCATTTGCAAAATAAAAAAAAATGGCTCATAACAAACCATATTCAACCATTATTGAAACCAGTTTATTGCATACTTTAATTCTGAATTTATTAGTACTGTCAGTGTGAACAGATTTCTCTGTGTTAGCTACAAAAAGCATCTAGTATGTATTTTTTTGTAACAATAGGAGACTCATCATTTATTTTCTTTAATAACTTTATTTATATTGGTTTTCTACTGCCTCCTCAACACTTATGAGAATACTTTATATTCAATTAATTAGTATGATGAAAAATAGATTTTAACCTTGTTTTCCAACTATTTTATGACAAAATATAGGATAACACATATTATCCTGTATTTTGTCAAGACCAGCCCAGGTATTTTTTCAAGACCAGCCCAGGTATGCTGATCCAGAGATCACATACAAGACTTACATACTGCTACCAACTCCCTCTGTGCCCAGCTGATCACGAGGCGCCCAGGAGCCAAGGCAGATACTAGGGGTGGCCTGCCACCCCAGCAGAGCCTCTCAAGGAGCCAGAAGAACCCCCATACCATGAGGACCGCCATTTTCCACATCCAACTCCCACTCGTCAGAGCTCCACCCAGCAGAAGAGCAGCCTTGAGGTTCATCAATAAATGCTCGAGATAAGAGGTTACTACAAGAGTATCCCATCCACAGGGCAGAGCCTGGCAAGATACCCATGTCGTATTTGATATGCCAAATGCCAGTAACATTTATAGATCTCATTCCCATGACCTGATGGAATGGTTTGAGGCTCTTTATGTTCCTGGAGTGAGCAGATGCCCTTGGGCTACAGTAGCATGTGACAGGACATATGGAGATGTTACTGGTTCCAGCTGGAGCAAATCGATGATCAATGGGAAGGCAAGTGATACAAGTGATCCAATGTACAAACAATTGAAAACATATATTAAATATTTGTCTTTAATATTTCTCTCCTTTGAAAGAATTTATTTATTGGGACTGGAGAGGTAGCAGAATGAATATGGAACTTGTCTTGCACATAGTCAACATGTTTTTGGTCCTCATCACCCTCACAGAGTCAGGAATGTATATGGTCCCACACATAGCCAGGAATGAACCATAAGCTCAGAGCCCTCTGCACAGCTGTTGTGATATGGGGGGAGTGATTTCCCCCTCATGCACCCTCCACAAGAAAGAGAAAAAAAAACATTTTTTAATATTGAATGAATAAGATTCACATGGAAGTTCAGTCTACTATTCTTTTTAAATTAAATTTAATTTATTTCTGAGAGATACACAGTGAGATACAGTTACAAAGTTCTTTATAATTGGATTTCAGTCATATATAGGTTCACCACAAATTTACCAGTTCTTCCCAACTCCCACTCTACCTCTATTGCAGATACTTCCCTCCCACCCCTTCTCTTTCTCTCTCTCTCTCTCTCTCTCTCTCTTTAATTTTGGGCCTTATGGTTTGCAAGACAAATACAGATAGGTTATCAGACATATTTCTTTACGTACTTTCAACACCCAATTCCTGTTTCACAAGATTAATTCCCAAGTATTATTGTCATAATGGTCCTTTTATTCTAACTGCCCTCTGCGTCCCAAGCAGCTGTAGCAAACTTTCAGTCATTCACTAGTCTTTGTGGCCCCCATATTCCCTGGCCTTGGATATTGGTCTCATACTATTACACTACAACTTATATAGTCATTCTATATCTGTCCTCCTTCTAACTTCATTTCAATCAGTATGACACCCTCCATCTATAAGCAAATTTCATGTTTATTTTTCCTAATAATTGCATAGGAATTCCATTATGTAGACACACCATGCTTCTGACATATCATTTGTCTGTTGTTGGGCACTTGGATTGTTTCCAGTTTCTGTCTATTGTGAGTAGTTTTGAAATGAACACAGAAATGCAGATAACATTTCTGCTGAGTTTTAGGCCCCAAGAGAATATTCCAGAGACTATATTGCAGGATCAAATAGATCAGATTCTAGTTTTTTGAAGAATAATTATTCTGAAGTGTTAATTAAAGCCTTAATTAAAACATCAATGGTATTTGAATAAAGGCAGACCATCAGATAAACAGAATAAAGATGAATATTCTGACAGACCTTCAAATATATTATCATTTAATCCTTAATGAAGGAGAAAGAAATATGAAGTAGAGCAAGGGAAACATCATTAGCAAGTAGTGTTGAGAATACTGAGCAGCTACATGTAAAAAAAGAAGAGATCTTTCGAATGGCTACACAAAACTCAGATCAAAATTGACTAAAGACCTCAACATCACACTTGAATCCATAAGGTACATAGAAGAAAAAAGTTGGCAAAATTGTTTATTGCATTGAAGCTAAAGGCCTCATTAAAGATGAAACACCACTGAACAAACAGTGGTAGCAAACATAAACAAATAGCATTACATGAAACCAAAAAGCTTCTGCATCTCAAAGGAAACAGTGACCAATATACAAAGACCACCCTCAAAATGGTAAAAAAATATTTATCAAATACCCATCTGACAAGGGACTAATATCCGAGATATATAAGGTAATGGTAGAACTTCACAAGGAAACAACATCCGAGCCATCAAGAAAGGGTGAACAGAACTCAACAAAAACTACAAGAAATTACAAAGTCAAAAGGCACATCAAATATGCTCTACATATTTTATCAGTGAGATGTAAATCAAAACAATAATGAAATATCATCTAGATAGATTACAGTTGACTTAAGGGTCTTTTTAATTAATTATTTTTGAGGGGGCACATTTGGTGGTGCTTATGAATTACCATTGGTCTCTGCACAGAAATCACTCCTGTTGTGCTTAGGACAGTATCTAGGGTGCCAGATATTAAACCTGGGTCAGTCCTCAAATACACCTATGCAAAACAAAAGACCTTCCTCTTATAATAATGCCCTGTCTGGGTCTTATATTTTTTATTTTAATGGTTAACACTTGTATTTATTCCCTCTGAATAGTTGTACTTAAGTACAGACATAACCAATTATTATTATGCCTCCATCACTTATCATAAATAATTATCATTGATAGTTTGATATGAGTCCAGAGTAAAAGGCACAAACAAAACATTTACCTAATATACATTTGGGGATTGAATAAGCATTAGGGTATCTTTAGCAGCTGAATATGCTGCATAGAATCTCTGAAATTTTCTAGTAGGAGAATCAATTAGGATTTGGGAGCAATGATACCACATCATCCTTGCTCAGGCATCACTCTTGGCAGTACCTGAAGAAAGAGTATGGTGCTGGGGATTACAACCAAAGTCAGGGATGTGCAAATCTAGAGCCTTATCTCCTATACTATTTTTCCTATCCTGTAAAATCTCCATTCGAAAAGTGAGTGGGATTACATCTAGGTATTTTTAAAGGAGAAGAGAAGAGTGACTATCTTAAGATGCTGTAACCAATGCTAGCAAAACCTAAGTGTATTCCCAACTATTTATGTATCAGTGTCTTTTTCTGGAAATAGTGTATTATTTTGAATAAAACTCATGTTATTAAATTTAAAAAATTGTAAATGCATTTATAAATGCCCTAACAAAAATTTAAAATAGATGCATGGATGGAGAGACAGACAGATAAATAGACAAGTAGACAGATAGTTAGATATAGATAGATGATAGATGATAGATGATCGATAGATTAGATAGATAGATAGATAGATAGATAGAAAGATAGATAGATAGATAGATAGATAGATAGATAGATAGACAGACAGACAGACAGACAGACAGACAGACAGACAGACAGACAGACAGACAGACAGACAGATAGATAGATAGATAGATAGATAGATAGATAGATAGATAGATAGATAGATAGATAGATAGATAGATAGATAGATAGATAGATAGATAGATAGATAGATAGATAGATAGATAGATAGATAGATAGATAGATAGATGGATGGATGGATGGATGGATGGATGGATGGATGGATGGATGGATGGATGGATGGATGGATGGATGGATGGATGGATGGATGGATGGATGGATAGATGATAGGTAGGTAGGGAGATGGACAGATAAGTGATATGGATAAACCCTTAAGTATGTAGTCAAGGGTGAAGGCATTGAAATAGATAATATAACTTTTATTAGGAATGATGGCTCACTTGGTCATTGCATGCACCATTTTTTCTCCAGATCAGATCAACTATAGATAACCCTACTTTTAGAAAGATTAAAAGAGAATCTTATTGTAATAGCTTTAAAGAGGGTATTCCATAAATGACCAACAGAAAGCTATATTCTTGTTGCAGTAATTGGGATTGAACTCATATATCTGCAATTCTCTTGAGAAAATTGCTTGCTCATATTTAGAATTTGTCAATAATAATAGTTTAGAAAAGCCACATGCATAAACTCTAGCAAATAGTACATGGGATATGCTAATCAAAAGTACAGGAGTCTTTGGAGCTATAGGACAGCAGTTTGTCACTTGCCTTGCACTGATTGTTTCAGGTTTTTCCCTGGTATCTGAAATTCCAGAGTGATAGGTGTTTTTGCTGGCTCAGGTCATTCTGCTTCATTGACAGGTGGGTACCAGCTTTCACAGTTTAAGATGCCTTTTAGAATTGTGTAGGTTCTTCATAAAAGATGACACGGGGAGAGGCAGAGGACAGCAGAGACTTTGAGGTCAGGATTCTGATGCCACCATTGGTGGTGCTCTCAGGCAAGTTCCTTTCCTCTCCGAAAGGTCCCTGTCTAAAATGCTTTTGTGGGTAGTCCTGAGAAAGAGATATGGAAACTCCTGTGGAGGCACTCACAGGAAGCACTCCCGTGGAGCACTTTCATGGAGCACTCACATGGAGCGTGGACTAGCTCTCTTCTCTGAGTTTGTTTCCTCAACTCTGCAGAGAGCATAAGAACATCTTCCTCTCTGTGAGTGAGGGATTATTGAACCGAGAGCGAGTTGACCTGAACACACTGTTGTCCATTCCCATATCTAATGGTCTAAACTCCCTCTAGCGTTTCAGTCTCTAGCTAACTTATTTCATAAACCTGCATCTTTCTCATCGTGTTTGCTTCCTATGATTTATCTACTCTTTTTATTTTTTAAAACGTTTTGGTTATTTTTTGGCTGTTTGGGTCATACCCGGTGATGCTCAGGTGTTACTCCTTGCTCTGCACCTTGGAATTACTTCTGGCAGTGCTCAGGGGACCATATGGGATGCTGGGGATCAAACCCATGGCCAGTGCAAGATAAATGCCCTACTGGTTGTGCTATTGCTCAGGTCCCCATAGCTATACTTATTTATGATTTTTGTCTTATATCTAAACTACATATCTCTAGTTTATACATAAACTATATTTACTACATATAAATTACATATATATTTAGAGAACTATATTATATATATATGTATATGTATATACATATTCTGAGAGTATACCACCCATGAGCCTGGAAAGCTACCTGTGTCGTATTTGATATGCCAAAAACCAGTAACAATTATAGACCTCATTCCCATGACCTGAAGTAATGGTCAGAGGCTCTTTGCGTTCCTGGAGCGAGCAGATGCTCTTGGGCTATACTAGCACGCGACAGGACATGTGGAGATGTTCTTGGTGCCCACTTGAGCAAATCGATGAACAACGAGAAGACAAGTGATACAAGTGATACAAGTGATCTGGTTTATCTTCTATAACATCTCTCTTATATATCTTGTACCATATGTAGTTCCTTAAGAGATGCCAAGAGTGATCCCTGAACAGTATGTCTTGAGCACCACTATGTATCACTCAAACAAAAAAGCAGGAGTAAGAAAAAAAAGAAAAAGAAAAAAAGTGAAGAACATAAATCTTGAAGAAAGTGGGAGAAATGTGATGCAAAGCGACTTGATTGTGTCCTCACATTATCTATAAACATTTTTTCCTTTGCAAGTCAATTTTAAAAAGCAAATGAAACATTAAAAGAAAATCTTATATTCATAAAGTAAAGCTTTATGAAGCAGTTATGATGTTTTAAGAACTTCATATTTAGACGATCAGTTCTCTAACAACTAACGGTGAAAAAATTAACATAAGCACTAATTTTGCACTTTGTGTCTTCAACAATAGATTTTCCCTTTGTCTTTTTTAATGAAATCCTTAATATGGATAGAAATAAGCACAGAAATAGCATATAGAGATTGTTCTGGAGATTATTCAATACATAAAAAGGGCTAATATCACATCTACCAGTCACAAATATCAAAATATTCCTAGAAGACAAGCTTTAACACAGAGCTGAATGATGATGTACAGTTCCTGAAATAAGCCTTATTCTTGGGATATAGAAATGCTACTTGGATGTGTTGCAGCAAACTGCTGCCCAGAGTCTCTGTTTCTTGCCTGGAGTTGCCACCTGCGTGCTTTTTAGTAGGGGCAGGACAGTTTTTGAATGTGGCAGTTTATCTTTTCATGTGTTCTATGTGGATTGGTATATTTTCTCTTATACTGCCACAATCATCGTGTGACTAGCCAGATCTTACTGATATATTCACCTGGCCTTGTTGGATCTCTAATAATTACACCAGAGAAAAATGTTGTTTCACTCCAAGCAAGCAAACATGACTGTCTAATAATTCTAAAGGCTAATATACAGAACAACTATGAAGTAAAGATGAGACTCTTGTGAAGACTTGGAGAAATTTATACCTAGTTGTAAGATATTTATTGGTAAAGATTAATGCCCCTCCTCCACACTACCCTACAGGGGCGCTTCCAAGGCAGATCTTGGCTGGGCAGCATTAACATATCAAAGAACCTAGGTGAGGTCCTGGGAGAAATTATCTGAGGGGAATTGACCCTGACTGCTTTCCATTGGAGTGGGAAGTCTGTGTTGCAGGGACATAAAAACTGTAGCCTGCTTTCTTTCCCTCTTTTTTTGCTCTTTTGCCCTTCTTTCCTTTTACCTTTTTGCCCACTCCTCTCTGATGTCCTCCCTATTTGGCCTTAACATGTGGTGGTGGCCATCTTGGCCTAGGATTCTAATCCCAGGGCCCATCCAGGAACCCTTCATCCAGGATCTACCTATTACTGATTTGCACTACCCAGAACAAATAGAGTAAAGCCTTTTGAAACTTTGCAGAATTCCTGTGTCTTTCTCCGTCAGCTGCCTATCCCCTGGGGCAGAAGGGGGTCCCTATACTCTGCTCCCAGTCTTTGTTGGGGTGCCCACCAGCTGTACCAGACAAGGATGTATAAACTTGTTGACTGTGGCTAACTTTGGTTTAATCCCCAGCATCCTGTATGCTTGAGTAATCAGCAGCAGCAGCAGCTATCTCTGACCACACGTAAGTGTGGTCCCAAACCCCTCTTAAAAATCTTATTCTTTCTAAATTATGTTCAGAAAAAGTATTATTTGATGCATATAAAATAATTTTGATGAAATAACAATGTACTTTCTATAGTAAAAGCATTAAATTGCAGCTATCTATTCTGAAATAATTCAAATCTACGTTGAAAAACTCCCACTAAAATTCCTAGCACAACAGTGTCCCTGAGCACCACCCGAGGAAACCCTAAGCAGAGTCAGGAGTAGCTTGCTGATGTGCCCTGCAAAACGAACAAAAATGCTTGGGAATTTTATATACTTTTAAAACTATTTCACTATGAAATCTTAGTAAGAAAAAAAATAAAAAAAAAAAGTATCCTAATTTCAGAGTTTCATGGTTTCACCAAATTAAAAAATATTCAAGCTTTATGCTTTCACTATGTACATGTTTCTAAAAAATATAGATGCATTTTAATTTACATGCTAAAGACTACAGGAGTAACTGATTTCTGAGAAAGATGTTAAGTTTAAGGAGAAAGGTTAACTGTAAACTGAGTATGCTAATACAACACTGTTTCCTGCTTCCTTCCTTCCTTCCTTCCTTCCTTCCTTGCTTCCTCCCTTCCTTCATCCCTTCCTTTCTTCTTCCTTTCTCCTTCCTTCCTCATTCTTACCTTCCTTCCTCCTACCTTTGTTCCTTTTTCTCATTCCTACCTTCCTTCCTCCTACCTTTGTTCCTTTTTTCTCATTCCTACCTTCCTTCCTCCTACCTTTGTTCCTTTTCCTCATTCCTACCTTCCTTCCTCCCTCCTACCTTCATTCCTTCCTCCCTTCTACCTTTCTCCCTCCCACCCTCAATCACTTCCTTTTTGCCTCTCTCCCACCCTTTCTTTCTCTATTTCTCTTTCTTCCTTCCTTTCTTTGTTTCTTCCTTTCCATTTTAAGCCTGCACATAGGAGAAGTATACTTCTATAAGATCTATATCCATACCCTCTTTACCTCAGTAACTTCTTTGTAAAACATAGACTGCTACTACATAAAAAGGAATATGAAAAGAGATTATGAATTCTTAAAACTTATTTCTGTTACCGAAATAGAAATAAGACTGAAACAGACTGAAGCAGTCATCGAAGTCCTAGCCAAACAGGGTGTTCAAACTCAATACATCAAGATCCTTCGTGAGCTGTATTACAGAATCACCATCAGGATCTCACCATTCTACAAAGAAGTGATCATTGATATCAAAAGAGGGGGCGACAGGGTGATACCATTTCACCAAAACTCTTCAGCACCACCCTTGAGAACATCATGCAACAATTAGAATGGGAAGAAATGGGAGTGAAGATAGATGGTCGGCAACTATACCACCTCCGCTTCACTGATGACATCGTTCTAATAACACCAAACATTAGCCAAGTGGCACAAATGCTGGCTGACTTTGACCAAGAATGTGGAAAGATAGGTCTACAGCTGATTCTAAAGAAAACCATGTTTATGAAAATTGAACTAGTTTCAGAGGCCCCATTCACTCTCAATGGAACAAACATCTCTGAATGCAGCAGTTATGTGTACCTAGGTCGAGAAATCAACATGATGAACAACCTAAAACCTGAGCTGCAGAGGAGGAAGAGAGCGGCATGGAATGCCTTCAAAGACATCAAAGAAATATCTAAAAGGACAAAGAACCTTCGGCTCCGGGCACATCTCTTTGACTCCACCCTTCTCCCTGCATTAACATACACCTCAGTGACCTGGGCCCTTTGAAAGCAGGATGAGAATGCTATTCGGGTCTCCCAGAGAGGAATCGAAAGAGCTATTCTTGGAATATCACGCCTCACTCAAGTGAGAGAAGGAATCCAGAGTTCTGACCTCCGTCGCTATTCCAGAATCAGGGATGCTGTCTCATTTGCCAAGGCATCGAAAATCAGATGGGCTGGACATGTAATGCGATTTGGGGACAACCGCTGGACCAGAGCCGTTACCGACTGGATCCCATGGGATGTCAAAAGATCACATGGCCGCCCACCTACAAGATGGTCAGTCTTCCTTGTCAAGACCCAGAAGGAACGTTTTGAGGCTCTTCACATTCCTGAATCAACCAGATGCCATTGGGCTACATTGGCACGTGATAGGGTCCAATGGAAATGTTACTGGTGCCCGCTCGAGAAAATCGTTGAATAATGGGATTCAAGTGATCAAGTGATCAAGTGAAAACTTATTTATAGCACAGAGGATGCTTTTATATACTCAAAATTAGTCTGCATATAAATTAAATAAGTTATGCTATTTTAATTATTGAAAAAAATAAGGCATAAACTATTTTATTATAAATTCTATGATTAGTCACATCATGATGCAAAGTTTGTTGAGTGCTGCTATAAGTGTAGATAGATCACTCTTGAAATGTTTTATTGTAATGAATTAACATAAAATTATATCAGATATACATATAAACTAAAATTTGGAGTATATGAATACATTTTAGATAGTGAATGATATATTCAATGTTGAAAACTTTGGAAGGAGTCTTTTAATTTTGTGTAATGGAGAAAAATTGATTAAAGGCAGTACTGAGAGCAAAAAAAATTACATATATTTATATATTTATATATATGTATGACGATGATCATGATGATCATGATTTTTTAAAAAGATAAAAAATAGTTTAGCAAAATATTTAAAGCAGAAATCACTGTAATAGCAAAAGGTAGAGAATAAAGAAGTTTAAAATTTAGAGACCAAATGATTGCAATAATGTTAAAATTGACAAAGTCTGAGCCAGGTGTGTAGCTCAGTGGTAGGGTAAATCCATGCATGTGTGAGGCCTTGAGTTCAGTCCCCATAAATCTCCCGAGCCCCACCAGAGGTGATGCCTGAAGGCAGAGCAGGAGTAAGCCCTGAGTGCAGTTGGATGTGGTCCATGCTATGCAGTCAGTTCCCTGGTTCAAAGAAGTCTGTTATGGCATACGAGGCATTACTTTTATTGAGTTTGAAAATGTTAGGCAGGCCAGAGCCACCAGGAAACCTTACAAGGGCATCTCACATCCCATTCGCAATCACCTATTGAGATAGTTGTCTTCAAAGAATTTGGAGGGGTTAGGCAGGTGCAGGGGGGGAAGGTGCAAACATCAGGTTGTGTTTGGGGCTTGCTCTCATCTACATTCAGGGATCACTTCAGGAGGGCTCAAGACACATGGGGGAGTTCAAGGGATCAAAGTCCATTGTTCACACGTGCCTTACCCACTGTACTGTGGCCTGATCCCACAATGTTTAAAACTAGCAACATCACGATCATGAGGCATCCGGGAGGGAAGGCGAGTTTTAGCCCTGGCCTGCCATCCCAATAGAGCCTCAGTAAGAAGCCAGAGGAACCCCCACATCATGAGTGCAGCCATTTTCAACATCCGGACTCCACAGCTCATCGGAGCTCCACCCAATAGTAAAGCCGAGACCTCTCCCCATTGTGGTTCATCAGTAAATGCACAAACTGAGAGCCTACTACTGAGAATATAACACCCACATGGCAGATCCTGGCAAGCTACCCACATCTTATTTGATATGCCAAAAACCAGTAATTATTGTTCATTCCCATGACTTGAACGAATGGGTTGAGGCTCTTTGTGTTCTTGGAATTAGCAGATACCTTTAGTCTACACTAGCACACAGCAGGACGTATGGAGATGTTATTAGTGCCCGCTCGAGCAAATCAATGAACAACGGGAAGACAAGTGATACAAGTGATACATATGTATATAGCACTCTTGACATAACATTAAACTTTAAATTATAAAATTTTTTGAGTCTTAATGACAACTAATTAAAGGGGAACAGGAATGGTCCAACTTTGGGAATTAAAGCAGGACTGTTTAACATTGACATCAAAGCCTGAAGGCTTCCCAGGCATCGAAGGTTCCACAAAACGAATAGTGCATTTTTCCTTATAGGGCTATGAGACCCTCCTCTCCATGATTCTGTCTTGACTGGTGCCTGTTCTCTTTAGGGCCATCTTGAGCTGGGATCAGATTTGAGCTGCACTGAGATGTAGCATGGACATAGGGAAAGAACTATGACAGGGTGACTTAAAACTTATGACTCAAAGCAGTAAAAGCTAGTAGGTCAAGAATAAACAAGAAATTCCATGTGTAGTTGGTAGGATAGAAAAAATTTCAATACTCTGTTTTACTTTGACATTGTTCACTTAAGAATACTCTGTTTTTCTCTCTAATATGAAATTACATACTTTTAAATATATATTTCCATGATTTGAAAGTGGTATAGAATGATGGAATTACTTGTCAAAGTGACAAATATGATTTCATTAAGAAATACTGTGTTTTTGGTATATAATATTTTGATCATCTAAGTGTAAAACCAAGGTTGAAATGTAATGTAGAAGCTGAGAGATTATAGCTAGTTAGACACTTACATACAGACAATCCAGTTCTTTCTGTGGCACTACATAAGTCCCTCAGATTTTGACCTGGAAGGATTCCTAGTTACAGAGCCAGGAGTAAACCTTGATTAAAGTTAAGTGTTGCCCAAAAACAAAGCAGAATTGAAAAAGAAGAAAAATAGAAGGAAACCTGCATTTAGTAATATGTTTTAGTTAAAATATCATTATTAAATCAAATAAATAGTTCCAGTTATCTTGTTTGTAGAATCAGAATTCTCTACTCCCAAGTGAGTTCTCTGAGTATCTTATAAAGACAGATATCATTAGCTAGGGGCCAGAGTGATAGTACAGTTGGTAGGGCATTTGCTTTGCATGTGGCCAACCTGGGTTCGATCCCCAGCATTCCATATGGCCCTTTGAGCACTTTCAGGAAATAGCTCCTGAGGGCAGAGCCAGAATTAACTCATGAGCATTGCTGGATGTGTGACCCCCACCCCAAGAAAACCAACTAAAAATGAAAACAAAAAAAATATATGCAATTATCTAATATCTGTCTCCACATCTAAATTAGTATATATTTTAAGAAAAGGGGTGTTATACCATTAAAAATTGTTTTGTAATATTTTTGATCATCTAAGTATAAAACCAAGGTTGAAATGTAATGTAGAAGCTGGCGAGATTATAGCTAATTAGACACTTACATACAGACAATCCAATATAAAAAACTTTATATTAGATATTGCTTGTTATATATCTTAAGGGAAAGACAAAATACAGAAACAAAAATATTTTTTATATTTTCTTAGAACTGAGCTGAAAAAACTAGTTTCAATCATTTATTACATAAATCTTTGATTCTCTCTTGCTATGACACTCACAGTGAATTCCAACTTTTGCATTACTTAAGCATTTTAAAGGAACAGCAAGATAATTAAGACATTGTCAGATCTCAAATATACAGGGAATTAGTAATCGTGAGCTTAATATCATTTGCTCGTCAAAAGAAGTGTAATGAAATTAAGGTAATTATAACTCCCAAACAAAGACAGCTTGCACCTATGTTAACCACATGCTGTGACTTACAGAGATTTCATGAAGATGGATTTGATTACTTCTGAATCAGTAAGTTTCCAGAAATAGTTTCCCATTATAAAAAATAGAACTTGATTAATGAGAAAACATTCAATTTGTCCCATCAGCTGTTATTCTAGCTATAAATCATAAAGGTTAGATACACTGAATTTTGATAATAAATGGAGAGACAGACTGCCACGACTGGGCACCAGCTCATTCTTTTCATAGGGAATTCCATAGGGATCTGGAATTATTTCTATAGGTCCCACTTGCCTCACTAATTAGATGTGCTAAGTAGGTTGGACCAGGCATTAAGCTACTATACATCTTAGCTTCCCTAAATAAAAACAATAAATACAGTAAAATTATTTGAAAGTTATATACAATGTCTTTCTTTACAAACTTATAGCAGAGTTCAAAACATGCAATGGAAAGTCAATAAATTATAGCTGTCTTCACTGATAAACTACTGTTTGTGTGTGTTTTGGTGTTTCTCTTGTTAGAATTCCCTGGTTGCCTACCTAGGTGTTAACATTGATTTCCTTATGAATTTACAATAAGAAAGAAAAAATTTGGGTGAAGTAATTTATTTAAATTTTTTTTCAATTTTGGGACCACTCCAGCTGTGTTCAGGGCTTACTCATGACTCTATGTTCTGTCCTAACAGAATGAAAATAGAATTTGGGCAGACTCCAGAATGAGAGGCTCAGAGGCCCCCTACTGGTTAGCACTAGGTCCCAGCAGCCTGCACACCTGACCTGCACCATATGAATGGGTGCAGACCACAGTACTTGATTTACTAAGCAAATTACATGCAGCCCAGAGTTGTATTTCAAGTCACCTGGTGGAGATGATCAGAAAACAGAGAAACCCCCCAGGGCAAAATCCCAGCATTTTTCAGGATGCATAACTACAAAGTGTCATACTTAGCTCAGTATGAACACAAGAAAAAGTAAATGGGAAAATATGTAGAATCCCTCCAGCTCCCTCTACATTTTCCAATAAGCAAATAGAGACACGGTAAGTGCTGTTTAAGAGCTGTGTATGAGTGCATGCGCATGTGTGCATGTGTGCACATGGTGATCGTTTATTATTGTGAACAAAACAGAATAAGAAAAGATACAATGTAACTAATTAGGAATACTGAATTAATGGATATTTTTGGATAGAAATATTTTGGATGTTCTTTTGTTTTGTTCCATATCCCATATATTCTGTAAACTCGGTGGTTAGAAGTTGCTCTCAGCATTAGATCAGGGTCTGTGTAGGTGTCAGGTGATCGAAACCAGGTCTTTAGTAAACAACAAATGCACATCTTAGAGCTATCTCCAGTCCTAGGTTAAAGAACTTTTATTTAAACATTTTCTTATAAAGTATTACATCAGTAATCATTAGAAAGAAGTAGGTATAAAATTAAGCAAACAAAAACACTGAGAGTAAGAAAATTAAAAGAAGAAATAAGAATAAGACAGCGGATTATTGGAAAATTAGAAGAATGAAAAGGAGGCGAGGGCGATTTGAAGAAGAGTTACAGGGCACTAAAACCAAGAGAAAATGACAGTACTAAGAGGGTCAGGAATATAATCCTTTATGTAAAACAGGCTTTTAATACAATTCTAAGTGAGATGTAAAGTCACAGGAAAGTTTAACTAGACCTGATTGACCTGGATTTTAAAGAATTGTTATGGAAATTAACAGCTATACTTGTGCTACAAGGGTAGAACCAGAGAGAAGATACTAATGAGGCCACTAGTCTAGTTCAGGATATTTAAAGCTTTTTGTTGAAAGAGATTGGCAACATTAATTGAATCCAGTGATTTCAATGAACATTCAATATGAAGACTATTCTATTCACATTAGTCTATTTACAGGTATTTTCTTTTGAAAAGAGAAAGGATTTAAAAAGTGCATAAAGTTTAAAACTTCAAATTAGTGATAAAATTAGAAAGCAATGATGGTTCTGTTTCCTATATGGAAAAAGAAAATCTTAATTTAAAATATCTTTATTTTACTGGCACCTATTATTTCATATACATAAATTGTAGCTGTTTTGATGAATTTTTATTAGTATTTGAAATAGTTTGTATATTACTATACAGAAGTCTTAACAAGGTAATTAATATTAAGAGTAGTGAAGCTAGTTCAAAGGACTGAAGTTCAAGCTTGCAAGCAAGATTTCTGATTTCATTCCCAGGAATGGTGCATTGAGAACCAAGCAATTGCTACCCACACCCCCAAGTTTCTGTTCTTAAGTATTAAGATTTTTTAAAACAAAGAAAAACTTTGAAAGTATATTTTCATATAAAACATCAAATACCACTTGCAACTTTAAACTTCCTGTCATAAATAAGAATTCTAACCATAAATAAATTATGTCTTAATGCATGAATCACTGTCTTCCCATTCATCATCGATTTGCTTGAGCGGGCCCCAGTAACATCTCCATCTCCATATGTCTTGTCTCATGCTAGTAGAGCCCAAGGGCATCTGCTTGCTCCAGGAACATAAAGAGCCTCAATCCATTCCGAATGAGGTCTATAATTGTTACTGGTATTAGGCATATCAAATACAACACGGTGAGCTTGCCAGGCTCTGTCGTGCAGGTAGCATACTCTTGTAGTCATCTCTAAGTCCAGCATTTATTGATGAACCACGCTGCCGCTTGCAGCTGTGCCGGGCTGTGATAGGCTGGTCTGCTGGGTGGAGTTCTCATGAGAGAGAAGTCCGGATGTGGAAAATGGAGACCATCATGGAGTGGGGGATCCACTGGCTTGTTGCAAGGCTCTGCTGGGGTGGTGGGCTAGGGCTAGAACCCGTCATCCCTCCTGGGTGCCTCGTGAGCAGCTGGGCACAGGGAGAGCAAGTAGCAGCTCTGCCCCATGTCTGTGAGTCTCTGGCCCGGCATATCTGAGCAGGATTTAAAAAAAGACTGCTGCAGGGGTGGAACTTCGATGAGCCGGGCTGTGATAGACTGGTCTGCTGGGTGGAGTTCTGACGAGAGAGAAGTCCACATGTGGAAAATGGAGACCCTCATGGAGTGGGGGGTCCTCTGGCTTGTTGCAAGGCTCTGCTGAGGTGGCGGGCCAGGGCTAGAACCAGCCATCCCTCCTGGGTGCCTCGTGAGCAGCTGGGCATAGGGAGAGCAAGTAGCAGCTCTACCCCATGTCTGTGAGTCTCTGGCTCTGAAGACAGTGAAGACAGTGAATGCATGAATAATGAACAAAAGGTTTTATTCTTCTCATTCTTACCAACACTTAAGAACAGTAAGGAAAAATATCTAGGGAAGAAATTATTTCTAAAGGTAACAAATTATTCTACTTAATATCTCATTTTCATATTTATTTTAAAAGTGAAGCAATACTGCATACAACATTATGTATTTTAGATGCGAATTATAAAGATAAAAACATGCATCATCTTGTTGTAGGCAGGCAGACATGGGGGCGCCACATGGCTATAAAAATTTCTGAAGAAGAAATAAAACTGGTCCTTCAGGGATCCAGAGTCACACCTGCTGTCACATGGAACCAGACTTGATAAGACCATATCAACAATAGACCCTGGGGGAAGGGAAGGCCAGAGGGAATGTGTGAAGCCCTAGGCCAAGGACCTTCTAATAGCTTTAGCTAATTAAATCTCCTGAGGGAGATGAATCAGCCTTCCCACACAGGACCCAGCTCACAGAAGACTCCAAAGCATTCCAGTCAAAGAAGACCACTCCCAAAGGCTACTCCCCTTGGCAATGGCCCTAATAACCTAGGTTGAAGTCCCATATGGGAGTAACTTGGGGAGTAATCTATAAAAGCCGTCCTGACCAAAGGACAGGCGTGCACATGCTGCATGGACACACATGCTGCCTGAGCCCATGTGGCCGAGCACATGTGGTGCCTGAGCACGTGTGTTGCCTGCATCTTCCCTCTTGAGATGTGTACTCTCTCTTACTAGCTCTCCGTCTTTGGAATAGCCTGCGTTCTCCCTTGAGCATGTTACACTCTCTCTCTCTCTCTCTCTCTCTCTCTCTCTCTCTCTCTCTCTCTCTCTCTCTCCACCTTTCCTCCTCCTTCCCTCTCCAAAAACCTCCCTAATAAAACCTGTTTTACTTAACTGCTCTTTGACTCCTGAAAATTCTTTTTCTGCAAGGAAGACAAGAACCCTAAGGCAACCCTGGGTAAGGTCTAGGACTGACTTGCCTTTCCTGCAAAGAGCAATTCCTCGCTCCAGCCTGAGTCCATAGCTCCCCGAGAAACTTCGGGTGGTGGGGGATCAACTCCGTGCCTGGCTTGATGGCCACATCGTAGGGCTGGTGAGGCTCTGGCCCACACCGTGCAGGGGCTCATCACAGACTTTATCAGTCCTAAGCCTGATCAGCTGGTCCCAGGTGGCAGAGGCAGCTGGGTAGAAAGCGACCATCTCTCTCCTCTTCCAGCCTCACATAAGTCACCCATGGGATTCACCTGCAACAATCTTATCTTTAACTGCTTATCCCTCAGATTGCTTCCTCCTTCCCTATGGAAATCACTGATTGATCTAATAGGTCTACAGTATAGTTTATTAGTAAATTTGATGCTTGTTTTACTATCTATGCTATGTTGTTATCCATATAATTACAAATGGTGTCAATTTAAATCATGGCATTGTATTTTATGTAAAACATTTCAATCCCTTTTATAGCTAGTGGAGCTTGGGCTCTTACACAGTTTTTTTCTTTCATATACAATGCTGAAATAAACATGGGTATACATATATTTTTAGCTAGTGACTTTTCAGCAAAATGCTTAGATGTGATATAACAATCACATAGAATTTTTTGTTTCAATTTTCTGAAGAATCTTTAGAATGACTTTCGTAGTGGATATATTAATTCAGTAATCCAAACCAGGCATCTTATTTCCACAATGCATGCAGTTTCTTGTTTCTAGGTAATAGTTATAATCTGAACATTCAATAAATGTGAATTGGGGATAACAGAGGAGTACAGACTTTCTCAGATAAATAGAAATGGCCCAAAGACATATAAAAAAATTTCTCTGCTTTGCTAATCAGGAAAGTGCAAATCAAAACAACAGAATATCACTCTATCGTCGATATACTGAAACACACCAAAAAGAACAACAACCAGCTTTGGTGTGAGTTGGAGAAAAAGCACCTTTATTAACTACTGGTGGATATTTTAACTGATGCAGCCTTTTTGGAGAGTAATATGGGCATTCTTTTAAAAAAACTGGAAATTGCACTTCAAAAGGACACTGCAGTTGCACTCCTTGATACCCAAAGTGCTTAAAAACACAATGCATATATGACAATTCATTCTTATTTTCATTGCACCACTATTCACAATAGCTAAAATTGGAAACAACCCAAGTGCTCAACGACAGAAGACTGGATAACAAAATATTGTACACATACACAATGGAATACTACTTGATCCTAAGAAAAGATAAAATCATGAAATTGGCTATGATTGATCTGGAGAGTATCATGCTAAATGAAATTAGAAGAAGAGGTACAAAACACCAAACTCTTACAAGAGAAGATTAAAAGGAACTTAGTGAGCAAAATATGCCCAATGGCAATAGAAACCTAGAGCATGACAATTGGTCTTTAGTAGGAAGCTTGCCACCAGTGTGGAGGAGGGAGGGATAGAAAAAGCAAGGGTCACTATGACAACAGTGGAGGGAAAGCAAACCTCCATAATGACAGGATGGAGGTGTCAGGGAACTGAGGAAATTTGTGGATTGAAGTGGATACTGGTGAATGTGTTCATGTTTGAACATTGTGTGGCTGAAATTCAATCAATAGTAATTTTATAAGTCATGGTGATACAATTAAAAATAAAGTAAAATACTTCCTGCTTTACTTTGATGGACTTTTTATGTGACTATTGCCCACCTGTTCGTCTTACTTTAGGAAGTGTGTATTCACACCTTTGCATTTCCATTGTGTTATTTGGTTTTAAATGCTCAATTTTATTAGTCATATAATTTAGATATCAATTGCTTGCAGGTGTATGATACACAGCTACTTTTTCCAATAGTTGGATGGTTTTGGTTTTATTACAGTAAGATAACTTTTTGGCAGAAGTCTTTTTTTTGGTTTCGTTAACTTACACTAACTTCTTTCCCCCTGTCATTGGAGCTGGCTCCCAAATACATCTCTAAGACCTATGTGAAAAGCTTATTACCTATGACTTTCCTGCATTTTATATTGGCAAGGCTGACATCGAAGTCTTTAATCCTTTTGATTTAAGTTTTGTGGGTATTTTATTTATTGAAATATAAATGGTCAAAGTTGCGTTTACTAGATCAGATAGATTTACAAAAGACATAAATTTTGTACATAAATCTGAAGGAGAACTAGTCAATAAATGTGAAATCATTTTATAACACAATTTGAGGAGTTTTAAGTGAATGATACAGTATATTTAAGTAATGATACAATATATTTAAGTAATCCATCTTACAGCTTTTTAATCTAATAGAATTATATTAAATTAAAATTTAATGATGCAGCATGTAAACATATATTGATATTTATTAATGTTTATTATGTATTAATATGGCATTATTAGCCTAAGGACACATAAAGTTTATGTCGCTATTCCTGTAAATTAGTAAAAGTCATAAGATCACAGAGAATAGGTCTCTAGAAAGAAAGAGAGAAGGAGAGAGAATGAATGCCTGTTATAGTGGCAGGATGGGTGAAGGGAATCTGGGAACATTGGAATTGGGAAATGTGGAGGGATGTGTGCTAGAACACTGTATGAATGAAACCTTATTATGAACAGTTATATAATTCTATATCTCAAGGTGGTATAATAATATAAATATTTTAAAAGTAAATGATGTTAGGCTACCTAGCAGGGATTATTTGTATTATTTATACCAAAATACTAGATTTTAGACTATAAGAAATTTTGATAAGTTGTAATAGGGAATAGTCATCATTTATTCTTTTTAGCTATTGCAATATACTTGACTAGCATATGTTAAAATTTAAAATAAAACCAGAGATAAACATATTTTAGTGTATTGTAATTTTGAAACACGCACTAATGTCTTTACTGATAGAAATTGATTTTAATAGACTAATCTGTTACAAAATTTAAAGCAGTTTCTAGTCATGAATCCATTCTACCTACAGCTATTGGAGACAGATGAATTATTTCACTTCCCTTGATGTTGCAATTGAATTATGACCTCGTTAATATAATTAGTGAAATTGCCTTTGGTTGTTCTCTACATATAACCATACTGAGTTGAATCCACTCCCTCTGGGTATTAAATATGTTGTTCTAAATAGTACCAAATATAATTCCTTAATCTTAATCAATCTGAAGAAGAATGTGGTAAATTAACTGCACCTTACTCTAAGATATAATTTGTCTATATCAATAAGATGGTGGCTTTGGTAACTATGAAAAATTATCTTTAATAATTTTATTATAATTATAGATTTGCTCACTGAATTACAGATTTATCAGGCAATGGTATCTAATACTTTTAGAAATGCAATATATAGTACTTTTAGAAACTGATGTAAACAACATAAGTATAAATATGAATAAATGTACATCAAATAAAAAGGAATTTAGCTCATTTACATTTTAATGGATAATATTTGTAGCATACAGTAATACTGAGATTCATGGGTGTATTTCTGAATATGACAGAGATGTGCTGTAAACATATCTTTATACAAAGTATATGTTTCATAAATTTTTATATGCACTAATAAATCACAAAAAATATGAAAATATATACCAGTGAGAATACCTATAAAAGTACTACTCAGATAATTATATTATCATTATTTTAGGCATATATTATTTAAGTACAAAGGCAAGAATGGATAGTAATTCTAACTAAATTTTTAAAATTCCAACAAACAAAATGGATGTAATCCAGAAGAATCTAAAATGTATTAGCTGATCCAAACACTAAACAGGCACCATAATTATATATCCATGAATAAAGGATAATAAAAAGGAGAAATGATATACTTTGAGCCCTAATATGCTGAGGTCCTAAATGTTCATTAAAAGGACTATTTTTTTTCCTCCAGAGGAGGTATGGCAGATTAATCCAGAGTCCTAATTTCCCCCAAACTGCAATCAGTTATTTAATTTTCTACTGTTGTGTTTAAATTAGTTCAAAAATATATAAGTAAATGACTCAATTTTCTTTCAGGAGATTAAATTTTAAGACTTCTCATTCTTTCCCCCAAGATTTAGATTTTATCATTTACATTATCACTTACTATTTCCTCTAGTACTTGTTCTCAAGTTCTGCTTATTCAAGTAAAACTGAATAACATATCAAAATTTAAAAGAACATTTTTGTTCTTCCAAATTAACTCCACAAACATCAAGTTATTGTAAGTCTGTCCATAGTACACTAGTTGGATTCAAATCTGGCAATTAAGTTTTATTTACATGTCCTACCTCACAGTAATAACATTCCCTAGCAATATTTCATAAATTGAGATCTATATATTTTATGAAATTGTAGGAAATTTGGTACCCCTGTGAGGGGTGCAGAGTGAAGGATAAATAAGTGTATTTATTGCATTACCTGTTATCTCAAAAACATTGTCATGTTGATGCAGGTGAGCCTCACGGGTGAATTATGTGAGGACGGAAGGGGAGAGAGATGGTCGCTTTCTC
>JAJIBD010024506.1:0-213803 GCA_021461705.1 Cryptotis parvus | reverse complement strand
TACTACCTGCGATACCACTGAGCATTTGCCCCTATACTCTTTGCTATACATCCCTAGCTGCAAAGTAATTCAGGCACCTACTAACTCTATTGACTAGTCACCTAGAACACACATTCTCAAAACTACTATAGTCATTATGGTAAAGCAACGCAGAATTCCTTCAAGCTCTACAATAGAAGTCACTAATACAGATGAGTCAAGCTATAACGATGAGCTATATAACCTCTCTGAAAAGGAATTTCGGAAGAAACTGTTAAAAATGCACAAGGAACTCAAAAGAAACAACGGAATACAAAGTCAATAAAATACAAGAGGACATGAGAGCAGAATTGAGTAAATTTCAGACCGAAGTACAAGCAGAAATGAAAGATATTAAAAATGAGGTAAGTGAACTGAAAACAAAGGAAAATGCCTCCAAGAGATTCTGTAGACAACACCAGAAGATGGAAAAAAGACTCACAATCAATGAACAGACTACCAGAGAAAATCGGAATGAAGCCAAAAGGAACAACATACACATCATTGGGGTCCCAGAAGGGCAAGAAGAAAACCCTGATGAAGAAGAAACTGTCAAAGCATCATCGCTGAGAAGTTCCCAGAACTGAAGAAGCATGCTCCCAGATACAGGAGGCCTGGAGGATACCAGCTAAAAGAAACCCCAATAAGAATACTCCAAGACACATCCTTATTAAAATGACAAAAACGATAGACAGAGATAGAATACTGAAAGCAGCAAGATCAAAGAAGGAAATCACATACAAAGGAGCATCCCAGAGATTTACAGCAGACTTCTCAGATGAAACACTCCAAGCCCGAAAACAATGGTGGGATATTGTGAAAAGGCTCAATGAACTGCAGGCCTCACCAAGAATACTTCCAGGGGCTGGAGGGGATGGCGCGGGGGGGGGGGGCGGCGGGGCCGGGTCGGTGGGGCCGGGCGGTCCGCGTCCCATATGGTCCCCGAGCACCGCCAGGGGGATTCTTGAGTGCAGAGCCAAGAGAACCCCTGCGGAGTGCCGGGTGTGACCCAAAAAAGCAAAAAAAAGTAATAATAAAATAAAATAAAAATTGTTATTAAAAAAAGAATACTTTATCCAGCTAGACTTACTTTCAGATGAGAAGGAAAGATACACAACTTCATGGATAAACAACAACTCAGAAAATTCATAGACTCAAAACCAACTATAAAAGAAGGATTGAAGGGTCTATTGTAAAATAAGACAACCCCAAACCAACGAGTTTAAACAGAAAGATGGCACAAAATCCAATGAAAATAATCTCTCTCAATGTCAGCGGTCTAAATGCACCAATTAAGAGACACAGGGTGGCAAAATGGATTAAAAAACTGAATCCAACATTCTGCTGCCTACAAGAAACACATCTGAATAACCAGAGCAAACACAGGCTCAAAGTCAAAGGCTGGTAGACCATTCTCCATGCAAACAACCCTCCAAAAAGGCAGGTGTGGCCATACTTGTATCTGACAATATAGACTTCAGGCTGAAAAAGGTTAAAAGGGACAAGGAAGGCCATTTCTTAATAATTAAGGGGTATGTATACCAGGAAGAATTCACACTACTAAACATATATGCCAAACGAGGGGCCAGCAGAATACTTAAAATGACTATTAATAGACCTTAAAAAGACATTAACAGTAGCAGAATAATATTCGGAGACATCAACACTGCATTATCGACTATGGGTAGATCAACGAGACTGAAACTCACCAGGGAAATACTGCACCTGAAGGAAGAAATGGAAGAAAGAGAGCTGGTTGGTATATACAGGGCTTTTCATCCCAAAAAAAGCTGAATGCACATTTTTTTCCAGTGCACATGGAACATACTACAAGATAGACCATATACTGAACCACAAAGCATACCTCAACAAAATAAAAAAGATTGAAATTGTGTCAACTATCTTTTCAGATCATGATGCACTGAAAATAGTAGTTAACCATACACAGAAGCAGGAAGCCAAACCAAACACCTGGAAACTAAACAGCTCACTACTGAACAAAAAATGGGTCATAGAAGAAATCAAACAGGAAATCCAAAGATTCCTAGAAACAAATGACAATGAAGATACCAACTATCAGAACTTGTGGGACACAGCAAAAGCTGTGTTAAGAGGAAAGTTCATAGCTCTGCAAGCATTCATAAGGAAAGAAGAAAGGGCCCACATAAATAACCTGACCTCACAGCTGAAAATATTAGAAAAGACCAACAAAAGAAGCCCAACCCAGGCAGAAGGAAGGAAATAATAAAACTTAGGGAGGGATATCAACGAGCTGGAAACCAAAAAAACAATCCGAAAAGATTAATGAAACCAAGAGCTGGTTCTTTGAAAAAATTAAACAAGATCCACAAGCCACTGGCAAGGCTTGTAAGGACAGGGAAAGAGAAAACCCAAATAAACAGAATCAGAAATGAAAATGGTGACATCACAGCAGAAAAAACAGAAATCCAAAAGATCATCAGAGATTACTTTGAGAACCTGTATGCCACGAAACATGAGAACCTAGAAGAAATGGATAAATTCCTGAAGTCCTATAACCTCCCACGATTGAAACAAGAAGACCTCCAATACCTAAATAAGCCTATCACCATCGAGGAAATTGAAACAGTAGTTAAAAAGTCTGCCCAAACACAAAAGCCCAGGTCCAGATGGATTCACTAGCGAATTCGACCAAATCTTTAAGCAGGACCTACTGTCTGTCCTTTTCAAGCTCTTCCAGGAAATAGAAGAAACAGAAACACTCCCAAACAGCTTCTATGAGGCACATATCACCCTGATACCCAAAGCAGGGAGAGACAACACAAAGAAGGAAAATTACAGACCAATCTCCTTGATGAAAAGATGCTAAGATCTTCAACAAAATACTAGCAAACAGAATCCAAAGACTCATCAAAAAGATCATATATCATCACCAAGTAGGATTCATCCCGGGAATGAAAGGATGGTTCAACTTTCACAAATCAATCAACATAATACATCATATCAATAAGAGAAAAAATAAAAATCATATGTTCCTATCAATAGATGGAGAAAAAGCATTTGACAAGATCCAGCACCCATTCATGATTAAAAGACTCCAGAAAACAGGAATTGAAGGAAGCTTCCTCAAGATAGTCAAAGCCATCTACCAAAAGCACACAGCAAGTATCATTCTCAATGGGGAAAAATTGAAGGCCTTCCCCTTAAGATCAGGAACACTACAAGGTTGGCCTCTTTCACCTCTTTTTATTCAACATAGTACTGGAAGTACTCGCCATAGCAATCAGAGAAGAAAAGGACATTAAGGGCATCCAGATAGGCAAGGACGAAATCAAGCTATCATTATTTGCAGATGACATGATATTATACTTAGAGAACCCTAAACTCTCGACCTAAAATCTCTTAGAAACAATAGATATGTATAATAGAGTGGCAGGGTACAAAATCAATACCGAAAAGTCGGTGGCTTTCCTGTACACAAATAACGAAAGAGAAGAAAGGGATATTAAGAAATCTATTCCATTCACAATTGTGCCACAGAAAACCAAATACCTAGGAATCAGCATAACCAAGTGTGTAAAGGACAAAAAAGAGAACTACAAGACACTACTTCAAGAAATAAAAGAGGACACAAGGAAATGGAAACACATTCCCTGCTCATGGATGGGGAGAATTAACATTGTCAAGATGGTAATACTCCCTAGAGCTTTGTACAGATTCAATGCAGTTCCTATAAGTATACCCATGACATTCTTTAAAGAAATTGACCAAACACTCCTGAAATTCATTTGGAATAATATAGCTAAAGCAATCCTTGGGAAGAAGAAGATGGAAGGCATCACCTTTCCCAACCTCAAACTGTACTACAAAGCAGCAGTAATTAAAACAGCGTGGTACTGGAATAAAAACAGACCTGTGGACCTGTGGAATAGAGTTGAGTATTCTGACACACACCCTCAAAGACATGATTAGTTAATCTTTGATAAATGTGCAAAGAGTCCAAACTGGAGTAAGGAAAGCCTCTTCAACAAGTGGTGCTGGGAAAACTGGACAGCTACATGTGAAAAAATGAATTTGGACCTGTGTCTAACACCTTGCACAAAAATCAGATCAAAATGGATTAAAGATCTCAATATCAGACCTGATTCCATAAAGTACGTTGAAGAAAATATAGGAAAAACCCTCCACTATATTGAAGCTAAAGACATCTTCAAAGGTGAAACACCATTAACAAAGCAACTAGAAGAAAATATAAACATATGGGACAACATGAAACTGAAGAGATTCTGCACCTCAAAAGAAACAGTGACCAAGATAGAAAGACAGTCCACAGAATGGGAAAGAATATTCAGCCAATATCCATCTGATAAGGGGTTATTATCCAGGATATATCAGGCACTGGTACAGCTATATAAGAAAAAAATAGCCAACCCCATTAGAAAATGGGGAGAAGAGATGAACAGAAACTTTGACAAGGAAGAAATTTGAATGGCCAAAAGGCATATGAAAAAATGCTCATCACAGAGCTTACCAAAAGTAATAATCAGAGAGATGCAAATCAAAACAACAATGAGATATCACCTCACACCACAGAGAATGGCCCATATCCAAAAGGGTAAAAACAACAAGTGCTGGCATGGATGCGGGAAAAGGGGGACTCTCATACATTGTTGGTGGGAATGTCGATTTGTACAACCTTTCTGGAAAACAATAGGGACATTCCTCCAAAGACTAGAAATTGAGCTCCCCTTTGACCCACCCATACCACTCCTGGTAATATACCCTGGGAAGCCAAAAACACACAGTGGAAACACAATCCGCACTTTTATTTTCATAGCAGCACTATTCACAACAGCCAGAACCTGGAAACAACCAGTATGCCTGAGAACTGATGACTGGATAAAGGAACTGTGGTACATCTGACAATGGAACACTATGCAGTGGTTAGGAAAAAATGAAGTTATGAAATTTGCTTATAAATGGATGGACATGGAAAGGATCATGTTGAGTGAAATTAGTCAGAAGGAAAGAGAGAGACATAGAATGACTGCATTTGTTTGCATGGCATAAATATATCAGGTGATCTTACCAAAAGTGGAAATTACCACAACGTGTGGGAGTCAGAGGTTAGGTAAGACAGAGAAGGGAACATGTGTGAATAAATGTCAAAAGGGCTGATACCAACATAGAACTGAGTATTAAATCACTTGATCACTTGCATCCCGTTATAAATCAATTTGCTCGAGCAGGCGCCAGTAACATTTTCATTGGACCCTATCACGTGCCAACGTAGCCCAATGGCATCTGGTTGATTCAGGAATATGAAGAGCCTCAAACCGTTCCTCCAGGGTCTTGACAAGGAAGTCTGACCATCTTGTAGGTGGGAGGCCACGTGATTTTTTTGACATTCCGTGGGATCCAGCCAGTAACGACTTTAGTCCAGTGGTCATCTCCAAATTGCATTACATGTCCAGCACATCCGATTTTTGATGCCTTGGCAAATGAGAAAGCATCCCTGATTCTGGAAATAGCGACGGAGGTCAGAACTCCGGATTCCTTCTCTCACTTGAGTGAGGGGTGATATTCCAAGCATGGCTCTTTTGATTTGTCTCTGGGAGACCAGGGTAGCATTCTCATCCGTCTTTTGTAGGGTCCAGGTCTCTGAGGTGTATGTTAATGCAGGGAGAACAGTGGAGTCAAAGAGATGTGCCCGGAGCCAGAGGTTCTTTGTCCTTTTAGATATTTCTTCAATGCCTTTGAAGGCATTCCATGCCACTCTCTTCCTCCCTGTGCAGCTCAGGTTTTAGGTCATTCATCATGTTGATTCCTCGACCTAGGTACACATAACTGCTGCATTCAGAGATGTTTGTTCAATTGAGAGTGAATGGGGCCTCTGGATCTAGTTCATTTTTTCATAAAATCGGTGGGACTACAAAGACCCACCCTGCAGAGAACCGCCCTTCAGAGGAGAGTATTTCAAGCCCAGGAATACTTGAGCCTAAGACACAGATACACCCAGCAGAGCAGAAACCAGCTTTCCCATTGAACCCCCTGTATTCCATGGACCACGATAGCAACTTCTGACCCGAGTCCACCATCCCCATGGTGCCTCAGAAGAGCCCAGAGAAACCCCCACACCCTGCTTTTTTGCAATCTTCATAATCCACACTCCGCAGCTCTTAAGATCTCCACCCAGCAGATTAATCCAGTCTCCAGCCCAGCTCGTCAGAAACCCAGCCTACAAGGACCCACCCTGCAGAGACCTACCCTTCAGAGGAGAGTATTTCAAGCCCAGGAATGCTTGAGCCTAAGACACAGATATCACAGATACACCCGGTAGAGCAGAAACCAGCTTTCCCCATTGTGCGCGGCCGCCAGCGGTCACGCCGATTTACCTCTAAATTACCGTGAATATTCTACCCACCCTTCTGAGAGAGCCCCCCAAAGTAATGAGAATATTGCGCCCGAATGGCAGAGCCTGGCAAGCTGTCCGATGTGTGTTTGATATGCCAAAACCAGTAACAAAATATTTATTTTCCTGGCCCCGAAAGAGCCCTTAAAGAATATTAAATACAGGCCAAAAAAATGCACATGATGGCTTCTAAGTGTATGTAGTACAACCCACAATGTGTAAGAGAAGGAAAAGAGAGAAAGGGAGAGAGAAAAGAGATAAAGAACCTGCCATTTAGGCAGGCTATGGGGAGGGGGGAGGAATTGGGGACATTGGTGGTGGGAAATGGGCACTGGTGGAGGGCGGGTGCTGGAACACTATGTGACTGAAACCTCCAAACATGAACAACGTTGTAATTGTATATCTCATGGTGGTATAATAAAATGTTTTTTAAAAATAGAAGACATAATAGAGCAGATGAAGCCCTTACAGTTCATGGAGCCAATATCAGTTTGATCTCCAGCATCTCCTGTTTTCCCCAAGCCCACTAGAAATAATCCCGAGTCCAGAGACAGAAGCAAAGTTTGTGAACAGCCTCTAGTGTCCCAGCCCCTAACCGCCACCTGCCTCCTGAAAACTTTTTTTAAAAAGATGACATAAAACCAAGTAATTTAGGGTTTTATAAGCCATTAAGTTGGTTTACATAAAATTAAATGATCAACAAAAAAGCAAAACTTGGCTAATTGTCTAATTGGAAATAAAAAATAATAACATCATAATATTTCTTTAAATAATTATAATTCTAGAAAGTTTTCTTATATAGCTTTTAAATACAAAAGAGTAGAAATAACTGCAATTTCAAAAATTAAAATAAAAGTTATTATAATTTGTACTAGATTCAAATAACTACATATAATCATAGATTTTAAAAATATTTTCTGTACAACTTTTCAAATATTGAAGTATAGTAATAATTTATGCACATTCATTTAAATTGATATTTACTTAATTTTAAAATAAATGTAGCAACACTTATAATTTATGGTATTTTATTAAGAACTATTAAAATCAAATAATTAATGACAAAATAAAGTAAAATTAATAAATATATCAAATAAATTTTAAATTCAAATTATTTCAACTAAATTCAATCAGAGTGAAATAAAATAAAATGAAATGTATTAATTTTAGGCATCTATGAGATACACAGAGACAAGTGAGAAAATTATAAACTAAACTTTTGCTGAGCCCTCTTTAAATATTACTGCACAAAAAACATAATTTAATTGAAGAGATTTTTTAAAATATTTAGAATGCAATACAAGTATTTTTGAAGAAAATATTTTGACATAACTATTAGACTAGTGAATATTATTGACAAAACATTACTCAAGTTTTCATCATATCTAAAATATTTAATGCAAACATTTTGTGTGGTAGCCAGTAAACTATTTTTAAAGGATGAGAATTCAAACCATATTGTATTAGAAAAAATATAATGGATAGGTATAAAGAATGATTGTGGTAATGATGATAAGAAGGAAACAATTATAAAGAGAGAAAATTAATAAAAATTATTCATTGTATGGGGGCTAAGAGAGTATAGTGTGTAGGGCTGTAATGGATGATGAAAACAAAAAGGTTAAGTTGAAAAATATTCTTCTGTAGAAGCAGGGGTAAACTTTAGGCAGTAAATCCATCTGAGAGTTGAGTATCTCAGAGCAGACAGTAAATTATTCCCAAGGACTAAATGGTTCCAATAAAGTTCTGGAAAATAAGTACATTCTTCCCTGAGTCCAGATGGGGACGGAAGGTACCAATATGGTTGTAAATAATCGGATGTAGGGGTCTATCAATCACAGGATCTGGGTTGGGAAACTAAAACTAATTTGGGAAATATACGCAATTATGGAAAATTGTACCCTTATGGATATATCACCTAATGTACTCATTACTTCATGTCCTTAGAAGCACAGTGCAATTAAACACTGAAAGAGGGCCTGACCCCCACATTTGTGGCATGAAAAAGGTGAATCCAAAATTATAAATAATGTTTCATCTTCATCTCTCTGTTTTCTTTTGTTTTGCCCTTTTTTGGTGAGTGTGTGTGTGTGTGTGTGTGTGTGTGTGTGTGTGTGTGTGTGTGTGTGTGTGGGGTCAGACTGGGCGATGCTCAGGGATTACTCCTGCTTTTGGAATGAGTCCTGGGAGTGCTCCAGGGACCATATATGTGACGCCAGGGATTAAACCCAGGTCAGTCATGGTCAAGGGCAAACACCCTACCTGCTGTACAGTCACTCAGGCCCCTTTTCTCTCTTTAAGTGCTGTCTCTTTTCAGTACAAACTTCTGTAACAGGATATGCCTTTCACAAAACCTGGCTTCAATACCCAGGTTCCCTGGAGTAAAGACAGAACTAACTAATCCCAGAATACAGAGCCAGAAGCACACCCTGAGTACCACCCGATGTAGCCCCATACCAAAAAAATAAATAAATAAATAAGTAATATATAAGTAAAAATATCCATTTTTCATCAACAGATAAGTTTCTCAAAAAGTCTTCTAAATTTTATTTAAAAAACAAATAAAGATAATTAGTCATCTTCCCAATAATCATACTAATGTAAAGAAACTGTATTTCAGAAACCACTCTACATACTAACATATGTGCATGGACATCCTTATATGTCTGTATATACATATGTATGTATATTAACTTATGTAAATCAGATACTGGATGGCAATCTCAAATTTCTAGGGTCATACTGAAAAGGAAAGACTGGGATAAAGTAAAATATTCAGGAAAAGGGATACTGTGATATGAACTTTAACTTGCAATAATTTGGAACTAGTATAAAATGGGTTTGTAAAAAAAAAAAAACTCAGGCCCATAATCTATTTTCAAAGAGATAAATGTCTATAAAAGAGGCAATTCTCCCCAAGAAACAGGAATTGAGCTAGTTGCCCTACCTGCAGGGATATAAGTAAAATGAAAACGGTAACATTTTCTGAGAGGAATCATGCAAGCTATGTGACTTAACACACTGACATCAGCTTACCTGATAGGTTGCTCCTGGAGAGAAAACAATTGAAAACGTGACAAAATAACATTAAAGTTAAAACTTAACTGATCTCCTGGGGATAAAGCCTTATTCCAATGCCACCCTCAAAGTGACTGTGGGTTTTCAAACATGGTTACGAAATCTAAATTTCTGTTCCATGTTCACTATTAAGCTCTGAAACCCTGAAATCAGTATTGCCTCAGAAATAACCCAAATTACCTACTTTCTAAAATAATCATTACTCATAAAGTAAAATCAGCATGTCAATTCATAAGGCTTGGGGTCTGACAAGAATTTTATTTGGTAGAGTATTCCGTGGGTACCTTATAAGCCTTTATTACTTCTTATAAATCAGTACCCTGAAATCAATTTTGGGGATGAACTCTGAAAACGGTCCTGGAAGCATTCATCTCCTAATTGTTCTAAGAATCAAAATTGCTCATTTCAGAAGTAAGTGTCAGATAAGAATTCATTTAAGTTTTCAGTCTAAAGTTTGGTAAAGACGTGGGTCTTTTGTATTTTCATAAAGATAATAGAAAACTTAATTCCAAATTGCATGTGCATATTTTAACAATAAATTCTTTAATAAAATGCCACTTAACATTGCATATCTTATCAGGCCTTCATATGCCCTTAATTTCCTTGTAATTTTTGGTAAGAAATGGTACTTAGTTTAATACATATGTAAATCTTTTGTAAAATCCTCCTTTACTTCATTGATTTCTAGAAACTATCTGTATCGTACTAATTAATTTTATAGCACTCAACTCCTAAAATATGAAGGACACTACTTCAATAATTGTAATCACCAGGAGAGCCTAAATATGCTATTCCATCTAACTTTTATCATACACTTAAATGCTGCCCAAATTAGACCTTCTGTGGGGCTGAAGGTCTGTTAATTTTATAGCTCCAAGCACGCATGATTCATGTCCAAATATGTTGTAGGAACAGGCATAATTAGAATCTGTGAATTTAACTTTTTTGTACCACTTTTAAACCTACTTAGAATATACAGGCTAGTACAATATTTCTGTTCATCTTAATCTACATTTTTCCTTGGGGAGAAATGGCCTCATTATTTGAGCTGACCGTGTAACTTACAATTTGAATTAGGACAATTTGGAAGCAGGCAGGCAGGGGACCCTGGTCCAAGGCAATGAATTGCAAGTGAATTTCGTATTGTAGAAAAACCAGCTCTAGATCATCATTGATTCATCAAGGATCCATCAATCCATCAATGATCTGTTAAGGAAAGATTCAGTGGACAATTTCCATACAAGTCCTGGCAATATCCTTACAAGTTCTTGCAAAGTAGGTCAGCTTGAAAAAATCCCTTTAAGACCAGCTTTGAAGAAGTTTAGGGCATTGTCTCCAAATTTGCTCAGGGTTACCTACATCTACTGTATACCTTAGGTGTGCAGACAGTTTCCTTTTACTTTATGGGATGCACTTGATCCCCTGGGTTGCCTGAAACCCAGCATCTTAATTTAAGGTGTATAATTTCTGTATTTTATTTGAAGATGGAGTAAAAGCAGGTCTCTGTTTTGGCTCAAGGTTCACAGACTCTTCAGAATTTTCAATATTTTTAAATATTCAGTATTTTCATTCTTGAAAATACAAAGATGCTCAGATTCAGAGTATGAAAGAGAAGTTTCTTTAAAAGAATGAAATTATCTAGAAGGAGAGGAATTTAGTCTGAGAATGTATTAAAAAAAACAAGGGGTCTTTGTGATGGTATATTGTTTGTTGGTTTGATAATAAAAACAAAATTTAGGGGTCTTTGAATTGGTCTTTTGGAATGAAAATTGAGTTCTCTGAGTTTTTCCTGCCTGGTGCCTGGATAGTTAAAAAGACTGAAGATTTCTGTTTGTTTAAATTGGTCCGGCTGGTTTAGGGGCTTTTAAATTATCTATTTGACCTTTTGCCTATGAATTGTTCTTTGTCTCACCTGTCTGAAGTGTTAGACCCTGCGGCAGAAACTATTGTTCCCTTCCCTTTCCCACTAGAGCCCAGAAAGCTGCAAAGAAGCTAAAGCGTGGGAATGAGCAGCTAGTTGCCGCTGGAAGAGAAAACTGAGCAAGGCCCTCCCTACAGCCTCTCTCCCTCTCCCTCTCTCCCTCAATTTCTATCCCTTGCTCTCTTGCTCTCTCAATCACTCTCTCGCTCTCCCACTCTCTTACTCTCTCTTTTGTGTTCTCTCTTTCTCTCACTCATGCTCTCTCCCCCCCTCCCTCCCTCCCTCCCTCCCTCCCTCTCTCTCTCTCTCTCTCTCTCTCTCTCTCTCCCTCCTCCCCCTTCTGGCTCTCCCTTGCTCACTCACTTGCTCTCTCCCCCCCCCGCCCCTCCCTCCCCCTCAAAAGCCCACACACTCTGCTCATTCTGGATCATAATCTTTCCTCTCTCTTTCTCTCCCCATTATTTCCTAAGTAAATTTGTTTTGCTCCACTATTTGTCTTGTCTGGAAATTCTTTTCTGAGAGACCTAGATAGGATCATAGAAAATCAGATCAGAAGTCAGGAATTTGACCTGTTGTTCAACAACCTGACTTTGTTGTTCCAGTTAGGCAGGAGCTCCTGAAGTTCTGGCAATCTTGAGTTCCCTGAGGGCTCCTCATAGGTGAAGTCAAGGTGAACCAAGCCTTAGGTTGGTTGTGACCCGCTCTAGAAACTGCAGCCCCCTTCTGTGGTTCCCCGTCACCTCTGGCTACACAACCCTTCCAAAGTGGAATTGTGAGTATTGAGTATTTCATACTGAATAAAGGGAAACAATTATAAAGCAGGATTTTTCTGGGATTAAGTCACACATCATCAACTATAGCACTTACACTTTAGATTCTACATACTTTCTGATTTATACATGCTGAAAATTCATCAGAAAACTAATACTTTAGGTCACAAGAAAGAGTCGAGGACCAGACTGAGTATGTTGGAAAGGTGCAAATATCTTCATACTAAGAACTGCTTAAAATAGTGAAGTGACATTTTTCTACTTGGGGAGGGTGCACCCAGCAGTGCTCAGGGATTATTCATGTTACTGTGTTCAAGGGCCAGTCATGGTGGGCATATGGAGGGCCAGAGATAAAACCTGGTTTTGTTGCAGGTGGACCCCACGGGTGACTTATGTGAGGCCGGAAGGGAGAGAGATGGTCTCTTTCTCCCCAGCTGCCTCTGCCACCCGGATCCACTGGGCAGGCTTAGGACTGATAAAGTCTACGATGAGCCCCTGCAGGGCATGGGCCTGAGCCCACCAGCCCCAGGAAGTGGCCGTCCAGCCACACCTGATGCCCGCTTGATCTCTAGGCATGGGAGTTAATCAAATCCCCACCACCCGAGGTTTCTCGGGGAGCCACGGACTCAGGCTGGAGCAAGGAATTGCTCTTGGCAGGAAAGGAAAGTCAGTCCTAGGCCTTACCCAGGGCTGCCTTAGGAACGGGTTCTTGTCTTCCTAGCACAAAAAGAATTTTCAGGAGTCGACAAGCAGTGAGTGAAGTAAAATGGATTTTATTAAGGAAGTTTTAGGAGAGGGGAGGGAGAGAAAGTAAGAGAGAGAGTTCTCAAGGGAGAACGCTGGTGGACAGCCCCAACTGATTTTTTGAATGGGCTTTTATCCCCCTTTTTTGCTGGAATTTTCTGGGGTCTTCCTTGAGCTGGGTCCTGGGCGGGAAGGGCGATTCATCTCCCTCAGGAGGTTTAATTAGCTAAAGCTATTAGAAGGGCCTGTGGCCTAGGGCTTCACACATTTCCGTGGCCTTCCCTTCCCCAGGATCTGTTGTTGAAAGTGGTCTTAGCAAGTCTGGCTTTGTGTGACAACAGGTGTGACTCTGGATAGCTGAAGGAGCAGTTTTCTTTCTTCTTCAGGTATTTTATTGCCATGTGGCACCCCCTGTCTGCCTGCCTACAACAGGTTGACCTGGTGCAAGGCAAGTAACCTACTTGTGTTAGGTTCAGTAGGAACCTGAGTTCTGAGTTTCCCAAAGCAGCAAAGAGCCAAAGGGACTGCAATCAGCAAACAGGCCTTTACTGAAGTTGGCTAGCCAGGGTCAAACCGCCCTCCTTTGGGACTTTCCAAGGTTACAGCATATCTCGCGCTCTACACAGCCAATGGATTTAAAGCACATATACCATTTTGAACTTATTCCTTTTCAGTTCATAGACCCTTACCCTATAGATTTGAAGGTTAGCATTTGTGTAGTTTCTTGAGCAATACATTTTTTTAGTCAAATACCATTATCAGTTACGCTTGATAATGGTTCAGGTTTTCTTGGACCATCTTTATTTGAGTGGGGCTTTTGTTCTTAGAAAATAAGTTAGCTAGGCCTGCCTGCCCATCTAAGGTCTATCAGTCAGGAGGAATTTCGTGCCCAAGTCCAGGCTGGGTTGTCTTGGGCTTTCTGCTCCCTCACACTTGCTGTGCTAAGGCTCAAGCCCAGAAGTAATATGACAATGCTGAGATTACTTCTGCATTGTTCTGGCCAGTTGCAATAGCTCAAAACAACTCCTCAGCTCTCATTTGGTTCAAAAGTTCTGCCACAGATCCTGACTTCTGACCTAGCTCCTAGAGGTACCCTTCCCTAATTTCCCTTTATCATTTGTAAACCTAAAATTCTGAAACCCAAGTCTAATTAACCAGACCAAGTCATATGATCTGTCCTACACATATAAGATCTGGAAAAAACAGCATCTATCATTTTTATCATTCATGATAATTAAGTATTAAATGTTCTGAAATTGATCAAAATTAGGCTGAGTCAGAGTGTACATCAAAGTAGGATTTCCTGAATTAGACACCAAAATCCATGATAATTTCACTGCTCTAGGCAACTGCCCATGTGAGATAATGATTTTTCACAGTCCGATAGCTATCATAAATGTAAGAACTACAAATCCAACTGATTGGAAAATAACGTGTTTTATGCTTTAGTAAATAATCTTTAATTATTTTTCTTGGATAATTTAAAATTCCTTATAATATTTCCATTTTATATTACGGAAATTGAAATGGATTGCTAGTACATAGTGTTTGTGCAACAATCTTTAAGAAATCGAACATTGTCTTTTTTTCATATAAATTACAAAGGAAATACTTCTGTCATGTACCATCCTCTACATGCTCTACCACAGAACATGTGATGCTGCCTCACATGAAGCGCAATTGATAGCATTGCTCATTTTATATCTCTGAATTTCCTCATCTTTCGATAGCAGGTAATATCTTATAGAAAAGGTTGTGCTATGTGAATATGTGTGTGTTGTGTGAGGATAAGTATATGGAAAATGATCAGATAAACGCATAAATGAACTCAATGTCTTTCTTCAAAACTCATAAGTCAATACATTTTCAAGATATAATAGATTTTCTATTATATAGAAAATGTTCTATATATCATAACTCAATATTATATAGAACATTTTCCAAGCAGGACAGTCAAATTTTTTTTTTAATTTTTTTATTTTTACAATTACAAAGGTATACAATTAAAAAGTTCATATTTGGGTTTTGGTCATACAGTGTTCCAGCACCCGTCCCGCCACCAGTGCCCATCTCCCACCACCAACTCCCCGGTTCCCTCCCCCTCCCCAGCCCTCCTCCATGGCAGGTTCTTTATTTCCTTCCCTTTCTCTTTCTTTCTCTTTTCCTTCCCCTCCAGATTATGGATTACAGAACATACATTAAAGGGTTGTCATGTGTATCTTTTTGCCTCTATTTAATGTTCAGTTCTAGGTTGGCATTAGTACCCTCGACAATTGTTAGCACACTGTCCCATTTTCAGGACAGTCAAATTTTGATCTGAAGCAAGTCCCGAGGAAGATATAACACCACATATGGCAAGGATAATGAAACTACTGAAACAGAGAGATAAAGGAAGAGGAGACTGTTAAGTAAGGAGCAAAAGATAATGTTTCTCCTTTAAAATAGCCCTGAAAATTAAAAAAAAATTAAAAAATGAATAATGGATACTAATTTAATATAATTTAAAACTTTAATCAAATGACATAAGAGTTTATTGGTCTAATCTTTAAATTTGTGGGACTGCATCATTTATAGTCATTACTAATTTCACAATCTACTTTCTCTTGGAAAAGTGAAATATGTTCTATAATTTTATTGCTTGTCAACTTGGTGCATGGTAGTATACAAACTCTTATGGTATATGCATGGATAGATAAGGAACTAATTTTCTAAAGGAAAAATAATAATTACATAAACACATAATAATGTAGAAGAAAACAAGGTGAACATAATACATGGACTATATAAAACCTTACAAAGTCTGCTTAAATAAGACTTTGATTGAATATTTCCCAAACTATAGTTTGTGAATTAATTTCACTGAGCACAACTCATAATCTGTCCAACTTAATTTATCACTAACACACATTGCCGTTGTTCACTGTTGAAGCATACCTGTTAAAATATATTGTGTGACTAATACTCTGTTAGGTGTCAGATGTAAAAAGTTAGAGACATTTAATCTCTGTTCACCAGCAAAAATGTCCTGGAAAGATGCGACTACAGACAGGATATATGTCTTGCACACATGCCTTGTGTCCGACCCTGGTTTAATTCCCCAGCATTCTATATTAACTTTTGAGCCCACCAAGATTAAACCTTGAGTGAAGAGCAAGAAGTAAGCTCGAGTACCACTGAGCAGGGCTCAAAGACAAGCTTTACCAATGCCAAAATCTTTAAAATCCATGCTTACTGTGTTTAGCTGAACTCATTAAGGCTAAAGGGACAGATACATTGGTAATTAAAGCAGAAAATTAATCATAAAACTGATCTTACTTTTTTTTCAATTTTCATAACAATAATGCTATAGTTTTATTTACATCTAATTTGCATAACGTGTACCAATCTTTTCTATTTATTTATTTATTTATTTATTTATTTGTTTGTTTGTTTATTTATTTATTTATTTATTTTGCTTTTTGGGTCACACCCAGCAATGCTCAGGGGTTTCTCCTGGCGCTGCACTCAGGAATTACTCCTGGCAGTGCTCAGGGGACCATATGGGATGCCAGGGATTGAACCGAGACCAGCATGGGCCAGCCGCGTGCAAGGCAATCACCCTACCCACTGGGCTATTGCTCTGGCCCCAGTACCAATCTTTTAAAAGCAAAAAATATTTCCTAAACATTGAGTATAAATTAGTCATAATCCTCAATTAATATTAGAAAGTGAAAAAAATTTTTTTTTCAAAAAAAGGGCCATTATGAATAATTTTGAAAAAAAATTGAAATAAAAATTTAATTAAAAATATTTATTATAAAAATCTAAGCAATTTGTTAAATTATGATCAGTACTTAATATTTTCCAACAATCAAATTACTTTTTGTAAAAGAATATTTTTATTTATTATATTTTTGAAGGTAATTAATATTTTTTCATTTTGGTGTGGTCATACTTCGGTGGTGACCAGGCTTTATTCCTGGTTGTTTTATAAGATCATTCTTATAGGATTTTTTATAAAATTTTTTAAAAATATAATTTTTCTATATTTTATATATAATATAAATTTTATAAAAATACTTATATATATCTAATGTTTTTTTTTTATTATTTTTGTGTGTGTGTGTGTGTGTGTGTGTGTGTGTGTGTGTGTATGCTTCTCCCTAGCTCTAGTTAGTGCTCAGGGATCATTCCTGATTAGCTCAAGGGACTATAATGAGGTTCAAGAGATTGAGCACAGGGATTTACTAAATGTATTATCTCTTTCCCCTGTGAACTTCCTTTTTTTGTAGTTCACACACAAGTTTCTCATGGGTAAATTCCAGAACGTTGTTTGGGGACTTTCCTACCAGTGCTCTGGGAAGCATCTTGCGTATGGGATTAAGCCAGGCCTTCCACAAACAAAGTATATGCCCTAGTTTTTTTAAGATGTTTTCTTGGCTTGTAATATGTACTTTTGTTTGTGTGTTGTTTGTGTGTGTTGCATGTATTTGTGCATGCATGTGTGTGTGTGCATGTGTGTTTCTAGGAGGCTGAGCTGCCTATACTCACTGATCACTCCTTCCTAGCAGTGCTCTGAGACCTTAAGGGTGCTGAGGGATTAAGTCCGGTCTGCAGCATGCAAGGCAAATATTTACTGGCTGTGCCATTGCTCCCAGGTCTACAAAATATTCATTTGTTTTTAACTATATTCATACTTTTTAAAAAACTAATAAAACTCTTTTCTTATATCATATTCTGTAATGTATTATTTAATATATGATAAATAGTAGAATCAGTTGTCAAAAATATGTATTTAACTAATCGCTAAAGTAAGCAATACACAATCATGTATCTTCAAATATAGATAGGTATTTTTATTATACATAATATTATACATATATTCTTAATGTAGTGTTATATGTTATTATATAATATGATATAGTATAGTATATCGTAGCGAGGGAGCTGCTCTGCTACGTCTGAAACCCCGACCCAGAAGCAGGTCGCTCACGAATGGTTTAGCACCCTTGTGTCGAGGGCTGACTTTCAATAGAGGCAGTTTCTTCCTCAATCCGGCCCAGGTATGCTGGTCCAGAGACTCTCAGACATGGGGCAGAGCGGTTCCCTTGCTCTCCCTGTGCCCAGCCGTTCATGAGGCAGTCGGGAGGCATGGTGGGTTCCAGCCTTGGCCCACCACCCCGGCAGAACCCTCACAACAAGCCAGACGACCCCCCACCCACTCCATGGGCACCGCCATTTTCCACATTGACTTCCCTCTCATCAGAACTCCACCCAGCCGACCAGCCCATCACAGCCCGGATCATCAACACCCACCCTGGAGCAGTTTCTTCCTCAATCCGGCCCAGGTATGCTGGTCCAGAGACTCTCAGACATGGGGCAGAGCGGTTCCTTGCTCTCCTGTGCCCAGCCGCTCATGAGGCAGTCGGGAGGCATGGTGGGTTCCAGCCTTGGCCCACCACCCCCGGCAGAACCTCACAACAAGCCAGACGACCCCCCACTCCACTCCATGGGCGCCGCCATTTTCCACATTGGACTTCCCTCTCATCAGAACTCCACCCAGCCGACCAGCCCATCACAGCCCGGCTGTCGCCGCTGCTGGCGCTGCGGTTCACCAATAAAGGCTTTATTTGGAGGTGTTTATAGAGTATGCCTCCCGCACGGCAAGCCTAGCAAGCTGCTCGTGTTGTATTTGATATGCCAAATGCCAGTAACAATTATATTAGATCATTCTCATGACCTAATATAATGGTTTGAGGCTCTTTATGTTCCTGTACCAAGCCGATGCCCTTGGCTCTACAGCATGTGACAGGACATATTGAGATATTACTGGTGCCCGCTCTAGCAAATAGATGATTAACGGGATGATCGCGTGATCGTGATCGTGATAGTATAGTATGATTATCACCAGCAGTACTACACTTTCAAGCAAAGCTTTGTACTTGGTTTATTTTTTGTTTGATTGGATACTACATCCAGTGTTGCTCAGAACTCATTCCTGATTCTGCTTATTGGTTGTTTTTTTGTTTTATGAATGTCTCCCGGTGGTGCTCAAAGGACTCTATGTAGGGCTCAACATATGAGCTCAAGTTGGCTTCATGTAAAATAAGTTCCTACTAACTGTACTATCTGCCCAGATTTCACTTGATTTATCATCAATTTAAAAATATAATAGATTTTGGGACCGGAGTGATAGCCCAGCGGTAGGGCATTTGCCTCGCATGCGGCCGGCCTGTGCGGACCCAGGTTCGATCCCCGGCATCCCATATGGTCCCCCCAAGCACCGCCAGGAGTCCTGAGTGCAGAGCCAGGAGAAACCCCTGAGCATCGCTGGGTGTGACCCAAAAAAAAATATAATAGATTTTCCCCTCATATATACTATTATTTTGATTAGCATTAACTCCATCAAGTCCAATCTAAATATGCATATGAGATAAATAAGACTTTGTAATATATTGATTCTATTCCAGAAAGACAAGCATGAGACTCAAAAACAAT
This sequence comes from Cryptotis parvus, assembly GCA_021461705.1. NCBI lineage: Eukaryota > Metazoa > Chordata > Mammalia > Eulipotyphla > Soricidae > Cryptotis > Cryptotis parvus. The sequence goes on along the minus strand of JAJIBD010024506.1, from coordinate 194,404 downwards.
ATAGCACAAATTTAAAGTAGCATGGACATGAGAAAATAATTTAAACCACAATTAAAATATAGTTATGCCTACTTACTATTTAAGAATATAAATTACTATATATTAAATTACAAAACAGTATTTAAAAAGGTTAAAATTAAATGCATTCAACTAGTTAGTCTGTACATTTTAGTGATAAGCATAGTACATTTTGGGACTAAAGATATAGTACAAGGAGTAAGGATCTAACTTTACACAAAATCAATCTTGATTTACACCCCAGCACCCATATGAGGCACCTAAAGAGTAATCCCTGAAATCAGAGTCAAGTGTAAACCCTGACCACTGTTGGAAGTGGCCTAAGAACAAAACATAATGAAGGACAGTAGCATATTTTGAAAAGGCATTTATATAAAAGTAATATTTTGCTATTTTATTATTTGTTTTCATAATTAATGCAATAGTCATTACCTTAGCACCCTATTCATAAAATATTATTTAGACTGGAAAAAATAAAATACAAACATATAAGTTACTTATAATTATAATGATATGCTTGTCTTTTAGTCTCATAAGTAAGTGACACTTCCAGCAACTTTATCTTGCAGAACACATAAAATTATCACAGTATTTCAAACTCAAAGCTAGTTTAAACTCAGAATAAGTTCAATTCTACAGTGGTTTTTGCTTTTATGTTTGACTTTTAGTCCTACTACACATGGAAATCTGGTAAAAATATTCTAAATCAGAATGCAAAAAGTCGAAAGAATATGAGATACTGGGCCTTTTTTACAAATGTTTTAACAAACTTGGATTCCAGAAAAAATAGCCAAGGGACAAAATATCCATAAACCCTATGGCTTAACTTCCTGGTAATGGAAAATATCTTCAGAGAGGTCAATGTATTAGAGAATATTACTTTTTCTTCTTTTTTATTAATTATTTTATTATACCACCATGAGATTTACAACGTTGTTCATGTTTGGAGGTTTTGGTCACATAGTGTTCCAGCACCCCGCCTCCACCAGTGCCCATTTCTCACCACCAATGTCCCCAATTCCCTCTCCCTCCCATAACTGCCTAAATGGCAGGTTCTTTATCTCTTTTCTCTCTCCCTCTCTCTCTCTTCCTTCTCTTACACATTGTGGGCTGCACTATCTACACTTAGAGGCCATCACGTGCATTTATTTGGCCTGTATTTAATGCTCAATTCTAGGTTGGTATTAGCCCTTTTGACATTTATGAATATTACTTAAATACAACAAATAAGTATTTTTGTTTAAATGTTAGTATAAATTCATCAAGTGCTTTGTGGCTACTCACCTCCATCAAAGCCAACAGGGATCTGGAGAGATAGTACAGCAGGTAAGAATCTTGCCTTGTGCTGCATGAACTGGGGTTCAATCCCTTATTTTGTTCCCTAAACCTGCTCTCCCTGAGCTCAGGGTCACAGGTAAGCTCCGAGTACAGCCAGATTCGGCCCCCAAATATACCAACAAAACAAGACTTATTATTTTAATTCATTAATTCTATAAACTACTCAGTTTTTCTCTATTATAGTTTCTATGTCTATATAAAGGAAAAATACATAATTCACATATAACATGTCAAAGTTGAACTCTTGAATAAAAAGGTAGTATAGATGAAAAACTACTGAAAATGATTTCTATATAATTTTGTACTTATAAAAGTAAATTAAAGCATGCTAAATATATTTTAGTGTTTTGGATGGAGTGTTATATAAATTTAAATATGAAATACATTAAATTAATACTTGCTATAAATCAAATTTTTATTATTAATATACAGTGATTATGCAGATGGAAACATCTGTTTGGAGACATTTGTTGGAAAGTAAAAATTAATTAATAACTCATTTCTTATCTGAATTATTTTGTGATGCATTCATTTAACTTTTTGTCACTTGAGATATGAACCTGATTGGGGAAGAATTAGAAAATACAGACACTTAAGTGATGTAATTGGAATTATTCTGGCTATCACCCTGAAATGAAACTACAGTTCTGAATAAATATTATCAATTCTCATCATCACTTAGAGTGTCCTTTATCTCTGGCTCCTGAGCTCATCTGTTATGAGAGGTTAAGAAATTGAAGTAGTTCACTTGAGCTCAAATAGGTATAGTGGAATCTTTTACAAATAATTTCATGCCTAAGAAATAAACTTTCCCCTGAGACATCATTAATGTTTGCATCATATATAAAATCTATATTTTCTATCAAAAACCTATTATTATAATTTTATATTTAGTTTTTGCAATGATGGACAAACTTCTCAAGACTCGTAAGATGATTTACTATGAAGATAATTACTTTAAGTAGACTTATGTTAATTCAATAAGGGCAATTCCTCCTGAATTTTGGATGCTCCTTTTTGCATTGCCTCACTTCTTTTCCTGGAATGTAGTCTATTGGAGGAGGTAGATTTAGGGGGGAAATGAGAGAGTGAACAGAAATACTATGACTGCAAGTTTTCAGCTATTAATATTTTGAGAGAAAGTAATCCTCCAAGAAAGATGCAGAGATTAGCAGTAGTGTAGGGATAGGGATAAAATCAGTTATTAGTTACCCAAATCTGATTCATCAAAATCAATTTAAATATGCATTTTGGGCCTCTTAACATAAAGTATTTATACACATTTAATCAATTATGTTTCAAATTGTGATTTTAAGATTCCCCATAACTGTTTCCTTCACTAATGACTCTTTTTTTTTTGTCTCCCCTTCAGAGTCTGACCTCTCCCAATTACTCACAGACACTACAGGAGTCTGTCCTCCTATCTGAGTTTGGTTTCTGGGGCCAGTAAGTTTCAGACCTGAATCTATTAGAAAGAAATAGAAAAATATCATTTCTTTCAGTTTAATCCCTAGCTTAATCTGCAGTTCTGAAATGCATAATAGCTTTAAAAAATAAGATTAGTGAAATGATATCAAATAGATTAATTATTTTTTATATTTCCTACATCTCAACATCATTTAGGTTAAATTAAATTTGATATGCCAAATACCAATAACAATTATAGACCTCATTCCCCTGACCTGATGGAATGGTTTGAGGCTCTTTATGTTCCTGGAGCAAGCAGGTGCCCTTGGGCTCTACTTGCATGAGGCAGACATATGGAGATATTACTGGTGCCCACTCCAGCAAATCAATGATGAACGGGAAGACAGCGATACAGTGAAATAAAAACACTTCTTTTGGAAGTGAAAGAGGCTGTCAAAAAATCTCTCTAATACACACAAATACACATTAACACACATGCACACATGCACACCTTACTGAATCCACACACAACTTCACCAGACAACATTTGACTATAAGAAATTATAAATAGCACTGAAAACTGCTTTTCCTCCCTACCCCAAACAAACTTTTTGGTCACTTACCCAATATATTGACACTTTTTAAAATTTCAGCCAAAACCATTTCTTCCCTCAAATTTACATCTCTCAGGTGGTCTCAAAATACAGACATCCGTAAAATGTTATCTTTTGATCAATAATTAGGTTGATTATATCAGCTAACCAACTCACTTGACACCTAACTAAAATAGAAACATATTGATATATATTCTGCCTCTACTGAAGAAAGTAGCAATAACAACAACAATAATAATAGAATAATAATAATAATAATAATCCTGCATTGTCCAAACACTAAATTGAGACACACATTTTTAAGACCATATTAGTGGAAACACTCTGAAGTCTGATAAGCGGAGTCTATACAACCTCCTTCCTAGAAGCAGTATTTTTTTTGCTTCCTTCTACTCTCAGATGTTTGTAGAATTCGTTTTTATAAACTCCATGCAGTCTGAAGAAGGCAGGCTTCCTATTTATAGGCTGGTGAATGTTCCTTCTGAAAGAGTGACCCAGTCAGCAGAGGGGAGTGGGGAAAGCGCTGCCTACCTGCAGACAGGTTTACACCAAGCCTTATAGACCATGGATTTTTTATCTGTCCCTTTCAAGATGCAACTGGTTATTTACTTGTGTGCATTTTAAATCCACTCCAGCAACTGTGGAAACTTTGTGAGGTTGTTTGCGTGTTTCTGTGTGTGAATGTGTTGTGCACGCTCTTTTTGCCAGTGGGTTTTAACAGAACTCACGAATCAAACTGGGATTTACCCCAGTCCCTCCCCTCCCCCTTTTCCGGTTCTCAGTGAAAGCTTTCAGGTCTGGAATCAAAGACTTGAGCTTGTATTGTGTTTTCACCCTGCACACTTAAATAACGTTCAAGAAATAGCACTCGAGAATTCTAACTCTCCATGTCCAAATTGACTAAAATCCTTTGCCTTTTTTAAAAGAAAAGTATGAGCTAAAATTACATATCTTGGAACCACAAAAAAATCACCATGCGTAATTATATTATATAAAATATATATGACACGAATATGGGTTCCAAATAGCCACTTTCAACATGACCACATTTTTCCCCCAAACATCAAATAGCATAAACCACTATACTGCAGAGATGGAAGAAATGCATTTAAAGCACCGATGAAAATGGCGTGTGCAGTATAATTACCTCAAATTGCTGTTCGCTTGACACCCTGACACTAATTTTATTCGAGCCATTGGGAAATAAATGTTTTAAAAGCACTCCTCTCCAAACTGGAGCGAGTGAGGGCTGAGGTCGTTAAGGAAAGGAAAGGGTAAAGTTTCCATCACGCTAAAAGAATTAAATAATCCATTTAAAATAAGTGTCTATGTGGATCGACAGCCTTTAATACCCACATTTTTAACGCTTGCCCTGTATGTGGATTGATTTTTCCCCCCTTCAGCATTCCCTCACCAGATGGATTTTTGCTACTGCAGATCAGCAGAGGGTGTCAGATCTTTCAGAGTGCACCAGGCTGGAACGAGCAGAGCTTCTTAGCAACTCTCTTCTCCCCCACCCCCAACCCATTCTCGCGCTCTCTCCCTCCCTCAGACAACTCCCCCTTCACCCCCGCTCCCCCACTCTCCGCCCCCTCCACGTAATTCCGAAAGAGCAGAAGAAAGCGAAGGAGAGCAAGAAAAGAAGAGCCTAGTGACCGAGAGCCGGAGCCCCCCAAAGGGCTGAAGAGTACTGAAGGGGAGGAAAGAAAAAAGGATGGACAGCCACAAAACACAGCGATTGCGGAAATTTTCCAGCGCCATTGGCTCGGCAGCGTAAGTCTTTCGCTCCGACGTGATTTCAGCACCGGGGGACTGGACAGCACCCCGGGGGGACTTCTGGGCAACCCGCAGCCACAGCGCGAACTCCGTCAGCCGCCTCCTGCACGGAAGCCGCCGAACCCCTGCTTTGTATCAGAGAGGCAAGGTCAGTCCGACGCACAGCCATGCACAGGCAGTGCGCCTCTACTACGCCGCAACCCCTCTGCTTGTTTCTCTAACATGCACTTGCTTCTAATTACTAGCTTTCCCTTCCTGATTAGCGAGGACCGCTGGCCCAGATTCTGTAAGGGTGTATCTTTAATTTATACGTATACAGTTAACTTCTTTTGTTATTTTTTAAAGGGCTAACTGGGGAGTGGGCTTATTTTTTTTCCTACTTTTTTTTTTTTTTTTTTGCTTGCCTTGCACTACGTGCCTGGATAGTTTGTGGATATAATTATTGACTGGCGTCTGGGTTGTTGCAGTGCGGGGGTTAGGGAGGAAGGAATCCACCCCCACCCCCCCAAACCCTTGTCTTCTCCTTTCCTGGGTTCGGACATTGGAGCACTAAATGAACTTGAATTGTGTCTGTGGCGAGCAGGATGGTCGCTGTTACTTTGTGATGAGATCGGGGATGAATTGCTCGCTTTAAAAATGCTGCTTTGGATTCTGTTGCTGGAGACGTCTCTTTGTTTTGCCGCTGGAAACGTTACAGGGGACGTTTGCAAAGAGAAGATCTGCTCCTGCAATGAGATAGAAGGGGACCTCCACGTAGACTGTGAGAAGAAGGGCTTTACAAGTCTGCAGCGTTTCACAGCCCCGACTTCTCAGTTCTACCATCTATTTCTGCATGGCAATTCCCTCACTCGACTTTTCCCTAATGAGTTCGCTAACTTTTATAATGCGGTTAGTTTGCACATGGAAAACAATGGCTTGCATGAAATCGTCCCTGGGGCTTTTCTGGGGCTTCAGCTGGTGAAAAGGCTTCACATCAACAACAATAAGATCAAGTCTTTCCGAAAGCAGACTTTCTTGGGGCTGGACGATCTGGAATACCTCCAGGCTGATTTTAATTTATTACGGGATATAGATCCGGGGGCCTTCCAGGACTTGAACAAGTTGGAGGTCCTCATCTTAAATGACAATCTCATCAGCACCCTACCTGCCAACGTGTTCCAGTACGTGCCCATCACCCACCTGGACCTCCGGGGAAACAGGCTGAAAACGCTGCCTTATGAGGAGGTGCTGGAACAAATCCCGGGCATTGCCGAGATCCTGCTGGAGGATAACCCCTGGGACTGCACCTGTGATCTGCTCTCCCTGAAGGAATGGCTGGAAAACATTCCCAAAAATGCCCTGATCGGACGAGTGGTCTGCGAAGCCCCCACCAGACTGCAGGGGAAAGACCTCAATGAAACCACAGAGCAGGACTTGTGTCCTCTGAAAAACAGAGTGGATTCTAGTCTCCCAGCGCCCCCTGCCCAAGAAGACACCTTCGCTCCTGGGCCCCTGCCAACTCCTTTCAAGATAAATGGGCAAGAGGATCATGCTACCCCAGGGTCTGCCCCAAACGGAGGTACAAAGATCCCAGGCAACTGGCAGATCAAAATCAGACCCACGGCGGCTATAGCAACCGGCAGCGCCCGCAACAAGCCCCCAGCCAGCGGCTTGCCCTGCCCGGGGGCTGCAGTTGCGACCACATCCCAGGGTCGGGGTTAAAGATGAACTGCAACAACCGGAACGTGAGCAGCTTGGCTGATTTGAAGCCCAAGCTCCCCAACGTGCAGGAGCTCTTCCTGCGAGATAACAAGATCCACAGCATTCGCAAGGCGCACTTTGTGGATTACAAGAATCTCATTCTTTTGGATCTGGGCAACAATAACATCGCCACTGTGGAGAACAACACTTTCAAGAACCTTTTGGACCTCAGGTGGCTGTACATGGATAGCAACTACCTGGATACCCTGTCCCGGGAGAAATTCACAGGGCTGCAGAACCTCGAATACTTAAACGTGGAGTACAACGCGATCCAACTCATTCTCCCCGGCACTTTCCACGCCATGCCCAAGCTGAGGATCCTCATTCTCAACAACAACTTACTGAGGTCCCTGCCGGTGGACGTGTTCGCGGGAGTGTCGCTCTCTAAGCTCAGCCTGCACAACAATTACTTCATGTACCTCCCGGTGGCGGGGTGCTGGACCAGCTGACCTCCATCATCCAGATCGACCTGCACGGGAACCCCTGGGAGTGCTCCTGTACCATTGTGCCTTTTAAGCAATGGGCAGAACGCCTGGGCTCCGAAGTGCTGATGAGCGACCTCAAGTGTGAGACGCCGGTGAACTTCTTCCGCAAGGACTTCATGCTGCTGGCCAATGACGAGATCTGCCCCCAGCTCTACGCCAGGGTCTCGCCCACGTTAACTCCGCACAGTAAAAACAGCACCGGCTTGGCGGAGACCGGGACGCACTCCAACTCCTACCTAGACACCAGCCGGGTGTCCATCTCCGTGTTGGTCCCGGACTGCTGCTGGTGTTTGTCACCTCCGCCTTCACGGTCGTGGGCATGCTGGTGTTTATCCTGCGGAACCGAAAGCGGTCTAAGAGAAGGGACGCCAACTCCTCGGCGTCCGAGATCAATTCCCTGCAGACCGTCTGTGACTCTTCCTACTGGCACAACGGGCCTTACAACGCCGATGGGTCTCACAGAGTGTACGACTGTGGCTCACACTCGCTTTCGGACTAAAAATAAATAAATAAAATAAATAAAAACAGAAAACAAACAAACACATACATACAAAAAAAATACAAACTGAATTCGGGAGGGAGCAGGGCAACCAACAGGCCAGGCGAGACTCGCACCCAATCCCCTGCCGACCCCAGCCCGTGGGGGTTCGAGGAGCCCCCACCCACCCCCCCTCTGCCCCGAGATCTAAGTGCAGCAGCGCCTCCGAGGCTTGATGGACAGAAGTCAGCGTGCACAGGGGGCCGAGAGGCTCCGAGCACTCCAGCTGCTTGCAGGGAACAAAGAGCGGACCGTGGCGCGCGGGGACAGCGAGGCCCGGCTGCGAGCGCGCTACGGACAAAGCCCAGCAGGGGACCTGCTCGCAGCTGCGGCAGCGCCCCAGAACCTCGGCCGAGGGCCGGGTGCGAAGGGCTGGGCGGTCCTCTCCATCTAAACGTCTACCCACACCTATAGAGAGCTAGATCATCTATTTTTCCCCTGTGGATTAAGCCCCGGGAGCCGGGGGCGTGATGGTGACTCCCTGTTGGCGACGCAGGGATGGGCAGTTTGCACGAAGGCATGAATGTATTGTAAATAAATAACTTGGACTTCAGACAAAAGACACAAACAAACCAACGAACAAAAATAAATCAATTAAAAAAGTGCTGCATGGCTCGCATGGAATCCACGCGCTCCAGGGACGCTGCCCGCCCTCCCCGCGACTCCAGACGGCGTCCTGTTCACAGCACCCATCCCTCTTACCTGATAAGTCTCATCGTATCAAACTTTCTCGAAAAGAAATACAGTATAATCAGAAAGTGCCATTTCGCCATTATTTGTGATCAGTAGGCAGTTCAGAGCGTAAGTTTACTGTGAAAAATGTAAAGGTTTTATTTAAGACATTTGCATGGCTAGTCATCAGTCCATTTTATGAGTTAAAAATGTATTTTGTTAAGCGAAGTTTTTAAGGGGTTGTTTTGGGCTCTTTATTTTATTTGGATGGTGATGTTTTATTTTATTTTTATTTTCAGGGGGAATATTTTTTCTATACATATCCAATAATGCCTTCCATCTGAATGTAAAATAAGTACCCATGATTTCTATTATAGTATCAGTGTAATTATTAAAAAAGATTTTGAGGCAGTTAAGCATGACCAATTAATGTCACTCTAGTGCTTAGGCTGCGATTCTATGGTAGCAACTCTGTGCTGGTGTAAATCTTACTTATAAAGTAGGAAAAAAAGAACCGAGGAAGCACGTGAAACTTACTAATTCTATTCAAGGATTTTATAATGGCATATTTTTTTCAGTATTAAAGTGAACATGTTTTCAACACTGGGTCCTTACATTTTTCCAGCTTGTCATTTACACTTGCTAAATTGGATCTGCCTTGGAAGGGATGGTGGAGGGGAAGGTGGAGGGTGGACCCCCTTCTTGAGCCACACTTAGGCTCCATTCGCCTTACTTAGTTTTGCAGCTTTTACATGGTTTCCTTCTCTTATGCCTCCCTGACTTTCCAGTTTCCCCCCCATAAAGTACAGTCTTCTCCCTCCCCAATGCAGCAGCAAATCCCTTTATTAATATGATAACCCCCTCCTTTCTGCTTCTGCTCCTGTGCACACTGCAGATATATCAAGGGTGTTCGTAGAGATTTGGATTTAATTGACTCTTCCCTGATCAGCCCCCTTAAACAGTGCGGAGATTTCATTGGTCAGCACTCTTCAATGAAAGACAACACTAATGACTGGCATTTGAGATGCTGCTGGCATTTTGAATTCAACATCTGTTGAAGAATGGTAAAGCTAATTAGTGTCCACCCACCCTGCCCACCCCAGCAACTCCATATTGAAATTTGGTAAAGTCCTCATCTCTATGGAAAGCAATCATTATCCTAAAGAAGTGTTTCTGTCCCATTATTTGGACTTCTGGTTGTGACCCAGTAATTAACCGAAAAGCTTTGAGCTATTTGAACTGTATGAGCCACTGTGACTCTGGACTCAAAACTAACCCCCTGGGATTTCTGAGTAATCTATTTTATCAGCAGTTAGGGAACCAGAGAACAAGCAGAACCTGATATATTGATGGGGTCTGCACTCCACCACCTTTCCAACTTGGAGAAGCATGTTAAAAAAAAGTCTGCAGAACACAGATTAAAACCCAGAATTATAGGATTGTACATCAACTAGGGAGGGTCCACAGAGCAGTTGTAAGAAGATTTGCCTTCTAGAATTCATATTCTAAAAGAAATTCCCCAGAACACTGATGTTCTGGATTATGTATTATTTATTTTAAAGCTTTTTTAAATAAAATATTTTAAACCATACTATTCCAAAGGCCATTCATCATTTTCTCTCTTGATTCTTTGTTGTGGATATATTTCATAGTGGTACATTTGTAACCTACAATTCCCTAACACATGTTATTGGTAGCTGTTGTTTATTTTTGATATGAAGGCTTTAAGTCTTATTATGGAATGTACAAACGAGTTCCTGGAAAGGTATCACCAGACTTTTCTGTGATGAAAACTTGGGGAGCTGGAAGAGTTATGTCTTCAATATCATGACCTTAAGAAGGTGAAGTAAAGATAGAATGTATTTCTTATATGTGGTAAGGAGTAAGTTATTCAAGATAATTAGTGAAGCATGGAGTCATTGTAAAAACCGGTACATAATGATATTAAGTGAGAAACCATGAACTTCTAGAAGGTGTGTAGAACCCAAGAACTTTTCTTCTAATGAATTCCAAAGAAATTAAAGGCTAGAAGCCAAGGACAAAGAGTAAGCTTTATTTAAAAGTGATTGTTTCATTTGGTTCTGAATGGTCATTGGCATCAAACATACGCTAAATTGGTTTATATAACAAAATTAATCTTCAAAGAGAATGACTTAATGCTATTTCCATTATGCTAATGGAAAATGGATGTTTAATGAGAGTAAGTAGTAACTTAGATTATGATTAATAATCTGGGAGTAGTTATAGAATATGGAAGTAGTAGAATGGGATTATAATCTAATCTGCCTCATCTGATGAACACTATGTTTGAATTGAATAGTATATGTGTTTACAGTATAACTTCTTAAAGAAGGGTATTCTTTTTATAAGTATGTAGCTATAAAACTAGAGACTATAGGGAATAATCAATAAAGATTCAGGTTGACTATGTATTTGTGTCCTTTCTATTTCCAGTGTTTAATCCACTTAGAAAAATTGCCCCATAAAGGAGACGATTTTAGTAACTTTGTAAGAATGTGTAAACATACTTAGCATGTATGAAAAAAGATGAATGTGAATAAGATTCTATGAATCATAGACATTCAAATAAATATTAATTGCTTATACACTTATTATAAGTATTGAGATGAAGCATTAGAATCCTCAAATATTTTAATAAGTAATAATGTGAAAATTCATGTAGAAATGTATCTAATAATTTAATATAAAAGATCAATGATTTTTAGAAGATAATGCTTTTTTAATTTTGATGAATATTTCATCACAATAATATATTGTTGACTATATTATATATGATTTTTATATAGCATATGTATACTTTATATCTATCTACCAAGATAGAGAGAGAGAGAGAGAGATAGATAGATAGATAGATAGATAGATAGATAGATAGATAGATAGATAGATAGATAGATAGATAGATAGATAGATAGATAGATAGATAGATAGATAGATAGATATTCTTTTTGTGTGAAAACATGCCTTAATTGTGGGTTTCACAGTTACTTGCACTCTGATCAAATAATTTTTTGTTTAGATCAGTTTAATTTCTTGTAGTTGTCTGCCTAAAATGCTCACATAAATAACTATAGTTGCCTTGTGCGTAGTTGAGATATCTTGTTTCCAGTTAAATCACACTTAGTTCATCAAAGTAAAAGAGAAACTAATTGTACCAGAAGGAAAAAGGAGGAAAAAAAGGAGATGCTTTGTGTAGTTGAAATGCTTTAAAAAAATATCTGGTAGCTAGTTGTTGCCCTGTAACTAATAATATCTTGGAGTAAATTGTTGCTATAGAAATATATTGTTTGACCATTTTTGCATGTTTATCCAGGAGGAAACTGAAATACATTATCTAACATTAACATAACTGAAATAATTTTCTTAATAAATTTTATATTAGGTTCAATTAAAAATTTCAAGAAATTTATAAGTGTTCAATTATGTTGATATCACTAAGGATAAATTGTTAATTTAGGTTTTTCTTGCTTCTTTATAAATGTTATTTGGTATGTACAGTGAAGCAGTGAATTTGCAAGGGTGAACAAGGAGGTGTGTGTTCTAATGCGCTAGTAGAATATTAAGTAGAGAGGTTTCTAATTTGCCTTTTAGCTAGTTTGTACAATATTTTGTTTGTGTCCCTATTAGAAGAAAATGAAAACATAAAACATTCTAAACATTTAATTTCATCATGTATCAACTTCGAATTTTCTCTTATCTCAGTTACTACAAATGCAGCATATATACATATATACACATATATGTACATATGTATATATTTTATTTAAAAGGTGAACTTTGGTATATCATCAGATATGGCCCATGTATTTGCATGATTTTACCTTCCCTGATTTGCTTCAGAATAACCCAGAGATATAAAAAAGCTAATTAAATGTATCATACAATTCCTTGCTTTTCTTTTACCTTGAAAAATAAATACATTTTTTGAAGTTATAAGAAGCAACACAGAGGGAATGGAGCGGTAGTATAGCTGGGAGGGAGGGCATTTGTCTTGCAAACAGCCTACCCGTATTTGATCTTTGGCATCCCATATGGTCCCCTGAGCACCACCAGGAGCAGTTCCTGAGGGCAGAGCCAGGAAATCCCTGAGCATTGCCAGGTGTGACCCAAAAAGCCAAAAAAAAAAAAAAAAAAAGGAGCAACACACAGGGGATGCAAGGTATTTTCTAGGCATTAGAGCTAAATGACACTAAGTTTTCCATGAAGTACATGTTGTGAACAGAGCAGCACTGAAACTTAGACCATACTGACTCTACTGCGATTTATTAAAATTTAATTAGGTTTCAAATAATTGAATAGCTATGATAAAAACACACGTAGAGCAACAATTCTATAATGAGATATACCACTAAAGAAATAGGTTAAAGATGTATGGATTTATCTCTGACCTCAGTTGAGCACCAATTTTATTTTATTGACCTCATTTATGAAATAGTAGTTTATAATTTTGTAATACTCCTATTTATTTGCTCAATATGTATCATATTACTTGCTTAAAATAACTTTTTACTTCAAATTTTAACTTTAGACAGAGACAAGTGGTGAATTAGCTAATAAAGAATTTGGGGACCAAACATTTCAATGGATCCAGTACATGGGTTTGACTTCTACCACTATGGTTCTCGAAAACATATCCAGGAGCAACCCTGATCATCTGGAAAGGAATATTCTCTGAGTACCACTGGTTGTGGTAGCGAAAATCCAAAACCAGAATAACTTTGAGTGTGTTTAATTCAAATAGTCCATTGACAACTTTAATTGGACATATATTCTTGTAGTGAAAAGTAGTGTGGAATTTTCTGTGGAAAAAAGAAAATCGCTAGCTATAAACTGAAAGATATGCATAATATGAGCTAAGAAATATGATTTATTATAATTATAGAAGACTACATACCATGAGAAATTTAAAAGAAGACAATGAATAGTGTGGATTTTACTTTATTGCATAATTTAAGTTAGAGCTTATCTTCACACCAGATATTTTTCCTGTTGTTTAGCTGTTATGCAGACAATTGAAAGTGGTAAAAAATTCTTTCAAAATGTAAGTGGGTCCACATTATTTGTCAGTTTCTTTTTTTTCTTATTGTGTAAACAAGAAGGATCTCTAATTTTGTAACTTCAATGAAAGTTATTTTTACTAATTCTAAATATGTTGAATCATAAAAATTGATAAAATACATTCTATTTTGCATATGCGAGAAAGCAAATAAACATTTAGAAAGTTGGCTAAAACATTTTATATATGAACTTACAGAACTAATTTTCTCTGGGTACTTATATTTGAAATATATAAGTATAATGCATTCTAAAGCACTTATATGTATATATGCAAGTAAGGCTTTTATTTCATATATATATATATAAGTGCAATATCAATTACTTAGTTATATGGCACAATGCATTAGATTATAGGCTTAACAAGAAGAAAACAGTGAGAAAGGCATGGATTTATTCACTTCTAGACTATATTCCTATTTCCTCTAATGTATTTCCTTCTTGGCAGGAGGCAGGAAGAAAACATATTCAACTACAGCAGCATATCAATAAAAAAATCAATATATAGTGAAAAATGAGAAGTGCCTCAAATAGAGATGACAAATGTTCAAACTGTTCTTCTATCAGAGAAGCAACTTCTGTCTCCCAGAAAAGAGAATGTAGTGGACAAGGGCCACTCTTACTATAAATATAATACTTTTCCCTCATTTCTGTGATGTTTACTGTGCACTTTTGTTCCTTACATTTCTATTTGTAATATTTTCAAAGCACATACTAGAAAGAAATTATCATTTTTATAATGATAATGTGACTTTAGTGACAGCATATAACATATACAAACATTTAATGACTGCTTTTTTGTGAATTATATAACAAATAGTTGAGTATAGTTTTCTCAAGTTGAAAGTTTTTATGTTTGTAAATTTTCAAAGTTCCAAAAATTGATTCAGATTGCTTTAGTTCATTATTAGCTGAATCTAAAGGGAATTACTGAAACAAAGAGTTTAATGCTTTTAATTGCTGGTTCTTGAATAACTAAGTATATTTGGTATCTTAGTCAATGCTTTTAAAGGAGCTTAACCCTATTATTATTATTATTTTATTTTAATCAAAATGTAATGTTCTTTTTTCACAATTTTGAAAAATCCTTATTTGCATTTTACCAAAATAATCAAGGCTCTAAAAGTAACATTGCATATTATGGTTGATATTTATTATTATTTGATATTAAGACATAACACACAGTGGATTGCAAGGAGGGCATTATATCATAAGGCAAAATAGTATGAAGAATGAGACTTGAATAAAGAAGCTAACAGCTGGAAAGGACAAAATCCCCAAGAAATCAATTACACGCAATGCTATTTTATTATATTATTTATAAGATTAAATTAAGAAGAGATAGATGAGATTTTTCTTATATATTATTTGCATAAGCATAACAATTACAGCCAGGCATAAGCTATTTCTTCATCTATCGTTTGATAAAATAGGAATTTTTTCAGCATTTTAACATGGATAACTAATATGGTGCCTATTAAATTTCAGTCCTTGCATGTCCAATTTACATAGTTAATGAGCAGTCAAATGCACAGACTGGGATAGAATTCCTATGTGCAAGTTCAGTTCATAATATTTCAAAGAAGTATGACACAAGCTAGGAAAACTAAGCTCAGCCCACATTTATATTGTTTTTTAAACTTTAATTGAAACAAATTTCTTTCGGCCTTTATAAAAAAGCTTATTTTTATACTGAATAGAATTGTCAATGATGCGTATGCTAGCTGATGTTAGGGACTTGTATGTTATTCATGAAAATAGATTCAGAAAACAAAAACAAATGAAAAGAACTAAAGAAATACAACTGGGCATGCTAATTTTATGTTCATTTGACATTTACCTGTCCATCACAAATTTCGTGAAGACAGTGATTCTGTTTGCATTTGCTTTGGGGGGCACATTTTGAGGGATCAACCTGGTGGGGTTTGGTGAAGCTATGTGGTCTTGGAGAATCAAATCAGTGTTAGCCACTTGTATGGCATGTAGTGATTTTGAGATAATTTAAGCAGACTAGATTTCTGTTTATCTGAATGTTTTCTTATAAGTAATTGCAGAAAATGAAATAAAATGGAACACAGATTAAGACAAACTTGAATTATAAAAAGCTGGTGATTTAAATGAAATGGTACAGATTATTCAAAAAGTTCTTACAGAAAAGTTAATGCACTGTTAACTACAATGATAGAAAGCTTTATGAAGAATTAGAAAGACATATGCTTGTGTATAGATCTTGAAGTACAACACATTTGATTTATAAGTGCATTGGCATGTTTGAAGAATAGGAAAATATCTAGATTGGATGGTGCTGAGCATAGACAGGAATGAGATTGGAGAGGGAGAGAGATGGCAAAGCAGATGATGCCTTTTTTAACCTTTAGCAATGAATTAAAATTTTATTACAAATGCAAAAGTGTTTTAAACAAGCAAATTATATACTTAGCAGTGTATTCAAGTGCTGGTTTACTCAGTTAAGGCTAAATAAAGGAGAGTAAAGTGGAAAGCAAAGAACAGCTGATTCAGAGTTTGGGTAAGTAGAATGTTTCATGGCAGGCAGGGAGTTGAGATGCTTTAAAAGAAAAGCCTGCTGGGAAAATGTTCTCCAAACACTATATTTGGAAAATGTGAAAAATGGAGCAAAGACTTTTTTTAAAAAGTTTTTTATTCATGAGTATTTGTGTTTTCTTTATCAGTCTGAGTAGTGCTATAATTTGCTAAGAACAAAGCTAAGATAGGTAGGTCTTAGGATTTAAGCAAACATGTCAATATGATAATGTTGAGAGATGACTTTTTACATTTTTGGAGGAGGATATTTTATGTGGAAGTACAGAAATACGGAACTTGGAGAGTGTTAAGAAATCAGAATTGATATTGAGTATAATTTCTGTTATTAGAATTAAGAAGTGATTATTTGTTGCATTTAACTGATATTCTTTCTTCAAGATAGAGTTACTGAAAATTGAATCTAACAATTTACATTAAAAAAACTTAAGTGAAGGTATAAACATGTAGATTTGCTGTAATAGATGTTTATTTTATCTAAACCAGAAGTCTATTATAAAACCCAGAATATATTCGTTTCAGAAAATAATCCAAAACCCCAATATTATGTAAATCAGACAAAAGCTACATGTTACATAAATGCACAAAGCTAAAATATTTGATACCACCCCAAAATGGTAAGGATTTCTGACAACATTGTCTAACTTTTTGTAGTCTGAAAGAATTCAAGAGTGAAGATACAGTAATTTTTACTTAGACAATATTTGAATTTATCTTGGAGGGGTTTATTTAACCCTTTATAAATAGGCAAGTCTTTGATTACTCCTCAAAAAACCTAAGCCGCATTTGGTTTTTAGTCCAAACTTTGAATAGACAGTACAATAAAAAAATGTAATATTTTTGTTGTAGAAGCATTTATCAGAACACTCTACTCAGCTCACCATCACTAATCAGCTCAGTCTCTAATCCTTAGAAACTTAAGTATAATTGAATTTAATCTTCTAAGTAAATTGTGATTACTTTTCATTTTATTTTAGTCCTGTTTCAATTTCAATGTTTATTTTAGGCTTTGGATAAGGACAGTTTTCCCTTTTAATAAGGCTTTCAGTGGCTTAGCTGCTCTTCTATAGGTGAGACGCCATGTTCTCTGGACTTGAACTCTCTGTCTGTTTGTAAATTTTGGGGTAAATTTATACCCCAGGGCTGTATATAAACTGTTGTACTATCTATCCAGCCTTAATTTCCTTCCTTTAAAAAAATAAAATTAAATCTTTGCTGAGAGCTCTATGTAATTGTTAAAATGTTACATGACTTCATAGTAATACAGAGTATAAAGTCTTTAAAATCACTTGTGAGGTTCACAATAATAAGTATATGTGAGAAGTTCTCAATTATGTATGGAATTTTCCAGTGAGCTCTGCTACCTTAGGCAAGACTCTTAATTCCAATTAGCTTGAATTTTTACATCTATAAAGAAACAGTTGGCTAGAATCAAGTAATTTTAAGTTCTTTTCTTTAAAAGGTCACATAAATAAATATATTAGGTTTTATGGACAAGATGTAAAATTACAGTAGATATTTAGATATGAGATGTTATAAATACATAAATATATATTGTATACCTAGAACAAGAAAGAAAAAAGCTCAAAATTGTGTGTTAATGATAGTTAAAGTTAAATTTTATATAGTTTCATGTGACACAACATCTTTATTGATTTATTCATTTATTTATTATTTTTTGTGGCCACACTTGGCAGTGCTTAGTGGTACCATAATATGACAGGGATAAAACTCTGTCTTCCCACACTTGCAAAGCATGTACAAATCCTTTAAGCATTATCTCTATCCATACATATTTATTTTTTACCTCTTTAAACATTAATAAAATGTTTTAGGATCCAGGTAGCATAAAAACAGGTAGTTATAGTAGCTATAATGATCTAATCTGTAAGAAGTAAATTGCCAATCCCTGAACTTGATTAAACCTAAGTACTTTGAATAAAACTAAAATACAATGTTTTCTCTACTTATTAAGTCATCTTCAAAACATTTTGTTTGATATGAATTATTCTATATTTTGAAAATTATATATTTGCTTAGAAATTATTCCAGTTATATGATCAGAATGTAATTATATATATATGTATAAAATAGGCAGGGTTTAGTGATTAAATTACTGAAAATAAATTTGATCAGGATTTACGGAGTGATAGAGTTCCATCTGTAGGATTATATTATCAATTCTAATTGTGACTATAGAGAGCAATGCGAATTTGACCTAGATGTTAACCTTATATCTACTTGATATTCTCATTTGTAAAATGTCATAGAGTAATAATTCCAAACTCATAGCAATGCCGTGAGTACTTCAATTTAATGCAGTTAAAATGGTCAAGAAAGGTTTTTATGCATTGTGATTTTCATAAGAATTACCTATTTGTAGTGGTTCTCACTTAATGAATATGTTTAAAATTCTCAAAGCAATTTATCTGGTAGGTAACTTTTTTAAAAAAAAATCACTGCCTTTGAAATAAAGTGTGTAAGGTTCAGAAAGCAATTTCCCTGAATTACACTAATCTGTAGCAAAGCCACACTGCACAACCAGGTGGAAGAGACTTCAAAATAAATACATATTATTGTTACAGCTGTGAATTTAATGGGGAGATTACCACTATCCTTCCCTCCTAAACATCTCTGATAGTTTTCTGACTTCTGCATGACACTCGAACTGCAGACATGTAATGATGCTTTGCTATATTTCACCTGTTTTGCTTCATATTTATATTCATATCTGTTTGCCTTAAATACAGCACATCATCTTTTAATATGTGATAATTAAATTTGTTTCACCATAGTTTTTTTTCTATTTATGGAAAGCATCTAAAACTCTAAGTTTTTTCATTTATTTCCCTTTAAGGCTGGACTAATAAATTTGATTTAACTCCCTACATTGTAACTTACTTTAGCTGTCCCAAGGAAAAGAAAAATTGAATAGTATTGAGTTTGACAACATGGCTTGCTCTAATTGGCAAAAGTTGTGAGTATTTAAAAAATTCATAAATGAATTCTTAATACAGTTTACTCTCAAGGAATGCTTGTCAGAAAAGATCATTCTAATAAATAATTGATTATAAATTAATTATAAGTTGATTACAAATAGCATATCCAATGGTATAACTCACCATTGGATATATTTTTAAATATTGAAATCATGGATGGTGTTTCTGAATCACATCAAATCATGGAAATAGAGAAATTTTCCTTTTGTTGTTTGAAGGTGTGTATTCAATAGAACTGTAAAGGTGATAAAGACTACTACATATAAAAGAAATTACTTTTTGTGAAAGTGAAGTAGCTATTATAGTCAGTTTTGAAGATTTTATATATTATATATATATATATGTGTGTGTGTGTAGTAGAAGAATAAAGAACCATGGCCCCTGGTACACAAATTATTTGAGTATCAGGGGCCATGGTTCTTTATTCTACTACTACACACACATATATATATATAATATATAAATAATTATATATTTTATAATATATAAAATAATAATATATAAAATATGAATAAAGAACCATGGCCCCTGGTACACAAATTATTTGTGTATCAGGGGCCATGGTTCTTTATTCATCTCCAATATAATATTGTTGTCACTGCAAGGATACTAATATTTCAAGCATTTCAAGCAATCATTTTAGGAGGCAATTCATTTTGCCTTCCACTGCCAAAAGTAAAGCAGGTTAAGATGTCAGAATGCATTTGCTTAGAGTAGGAAAAATGCTTTCCTTCCATGAATTCATTCCAATATAATCTGGTGACTCTGCTATTTATAGAATAGAACCCCATGATTCCAAAGATACAAGAGATACAAAATCTTTGTCCTCTAGAGGTGATATATGTATATTTAATATCAAGAGATAGTGAACTTAAAATTATCTGAGAGGTCTTGCTTAATGGTGTCACTGATTTCAACACTTAATATTTCTGGAAAACTGTATAGCATTTTGTATTTTCTATAATTCTTGTTCTCAGAAAGCCACAGATACCCATATGTCACACTATCCTTTGATTTGTTATTCGCTATTATAGAAAACTTAGAGACTTTTAGGAAGGACAGAAGAGATCAGTCCCTAATATACCAAACTTAAGGAGGAAGGAAACAAAACAGAGTTAGCTATTATCTTTGATAGTTTAATTCATAACGGTCTAAAATAATTGATTTAGAGTCAGTTACTTCTAAAATAAAACTAACCACCCAATGTAGAGAAATTCAAACAACATAAGAATAGCTTGTATTTACTTGCCAAGGCTTTCAGGTATTTCTAAATCTGACTTTGTGCAATTCACCAAGAGCTTGGCCCTTCTTCAAGAGTGCCATCTGTGGACATACACCATAGATCACTGCTCGTGACTTCATGGTTCAAAATAATGTGTGTTTCAAGACATTATAAATCCAAGTTTGATCATATTTTTACTACTCATTCAGTTTTGGAAGAGTTAACCTAGTTTTTATAACAGTAAGATTTATTAGCCACAACAGAATTTATTTGAACATACTCCATCCATCATCCAAAAGTACACCATTCTCACTGGTCATTGTTGGGTTGGCTTCTTAAGTGAACAATAAAATCCTAAATTAACATTAAATTAAATAATATACTATTCCTAATAAACTGAGTCTATATTGATGAGTTGCAGTTCCTTCGTTCTGCATTTGGACGATTTTCTTATTTGACTGTATAAACAAGTAAATTTCTTCTAATATGGCATGTGAAACTATCTGTTGACTTTTCATTTTATCACGTAGGCTCATAATTGATGAAATGAAAATATATTCTTATTTTCTATCAAATGAATGGCAAGTTTTATGTATTAAATGATCTCCTTCCTTCCCTGCTTCACTTCCCTATCATCTTTCTTCCTTCCTTTCTCCTTACCTTCCTATCATCCTAATTTCTTTCTATTTTGGAGTCACACTTGGTGGTTCTCAGGAGGTACCTGGAGTGGCTTGGTCAGGGATCTCGCCTATGAAGTGTTAGTATCAAACCTGAGCCTCCATCATGCAACACTCAAAATCATACAAAATCACACACACACACACACACACAAGTTCTTTGAGCTTTGTCACAAATAAAAATTGATTTATTTTAATACAATTTATCTCTATTTCACATTTGATAAGTATATTTTATTGATGAAAAGGACATCAATATCTTTAATCTTCTGTAGACATTGAATTTATTTTCTTTCCTGGCAGCAAGTCACATGCCAGATTTCTTTAATCTTTTTGCTAAATTTGGAGAATGATATATGATTACTGTTAATTGACTTAAAAATCACTGTGATATATGCATTCAAACTTTCAAAGAAAGCAAACAATACACAGTGACATAGTCAGGTTAATATTTTGGCCCCAAAGATAATTAAAAAATAAGACTACTTGAGGATTTCAAGAAAAAATACTGTCTCCTGCTATACGTGCACACATCTCATATTTTTAGAATTAAAGTGGTAATGGACACAATCTTTGGGACCCAAGTTCATAACGAAGGAACAGGATAGAAATAGACTGAATAGAACTGTTTATTTTATTTTATTTTGGATCTTTGGGGATACATCCAGTGGTACTCAGGGTTATCCCTAGCTCTGGTCACCACTAAGGAATGACGTGGTGGTTATGGGGACTACTTATAAATTTGGGGATCACACTGGGTCAGCTGTCTGTAATCCCTCCTGCACTATCACTTCAGTCCCCAAAATCTGTATTAAAAAAGCTGAAAAATACTGTCTTTTTGTGATTTTTGATTTTTTAGTCTAGTTACAATTTAATATAAATTGGTGGAGTTACAATTTGTGGAATAAGTAAAACAAAATTATATTGAAAATTTATAAAATTTATTAAAATAACTTACTTGTTTTATGATTTGTACTTGTATTTTCCTATTATGTATTTTATCGTTCTTGACAATAGTCCCATTTGTAAGCAATTATTAATTAACTCCATCTAAAATTGCAAAGATTTAAAAGAGCTTCAATTTTTTAGGTATTTACTGCCTTGTAAATGGATTAGCTTCGCATTTTTGAAATTCACTTCCTAATCTGAGAGCTGAAAAGTAAACATTTATTTCTATATATCTGTTAGAGCAAAACTTTTGGATTATAAACATTATTAATGATATCAGAATATCTTACAGTTTTACAGCTTTTGTAAGAATTCCGGCTTTTATTTTATCACATTGTGATTATCCTAAGCAAGTGATACTGAGACTGGATGTGTTTTTCATCATCACCAGAGACTTTTCATTTTTTTATATCAGAAAGCTGAGCTGACTTTTAGTAAGTCATTTTAGTCAGCTGCTGATTTTAGTCAGTCATTAATGACTGACTAAAATCCAGGAACAGATAGGATGCTAGAATGCTTATCTACCTACCTACCTACCTACCTACCTACCTACCTACCTACCTACCTACCTACCTGCCACCTACCTACCTACCTACCTGCCACCTACCTGCCCACCTACCTGCCTACCTGCCTACCACCTACCTGCCTACCCTACCTACCTACCTACCTACCTACCTACCTACCTACCTACCTACCTACCTACCACCACCTACCTGCCTGCCTGCCTACCTGCCTGCCTACCTGCCTACCTACCTACCTACCTACCAGCCTACACCTACCTGCCTACCCTACCTACCTACCTACCCACCCACCCAGCCTACCTACTTACCCACCTACCTACCTACCTACCTACCCACCCACCTACCTACCTACCCACCTACCTACCTACCTACCTACCTACCTGCCTACCACATGCCCTGCCTACCTACCTACCTACCTACCTACCTACCTAACTACCTACCAGCCTACCTGCCTACCTGCCCTACCTGCCTACCTGCCTACCCACCTGCCCACCTGCCTACCTGTCTACCTACCTACCTATCTACCTGCCTACCTGCCTATCTGCCTGCCTGCCTGCCTGCCTACTTACCTATCTATCTATCAATTTTGCTCTTTGGGTCACACCTTGAAATGCTACAGGGTTTCTCTTGGCTCTGTACTCAGGAATTATGCTAGGTGGCCCTTGGGGTACCATATGGGATGCCGAGGATTGAACCTAGGTTGCCTATGTGCAAGACAAATGCCCTACCCCCTGTAATATCGCCCTGGCATTATTAAATCAGTGTAGAGACATCAAAACATAATGTTTTGCTAAAAGATAGCCCCTATGTAATCCTTGAATATTTGGGGTGAGGTAAAAGAAAAATAGATCCTTAATTTGAGAGAGAAGGATCATTACTACTCTCAACCACCATTAGAGAATCTCTTCAGAGTGCAGAGTGTGCTCTATTACAGAAAGAAGTAGCTGATAGCACCAAACACTGTATCTCTATTGCCTTTCTGTTGTAAACACAGCTTTCCTCTGTCAATTCCTTTGATAAAATGAGTCTAATACTACGGGCAACAATAGTCGAATTCTTGCTTTAGCTGTGCTGTCTGAATACTGAGAAAAGCATCTTCCTTTCCAATGTAAAATGGTAGGAAAAGACCATACTTTGCTTCTGAACTAGAGAAGGCTTTATTTTGAAAAAAAATATTTTCTGTTATTTAGATGTAAAAAGAATCTTGTAAGTTAGGCTGTTTAGCATCAGAGTATTGAAGATTATGAATGCTATTAAGTCAGAAATTTAATATAATAGCATGAATATTTTATCATAAGAGATTTCTGTTATAATGAAATGCAACTAATTTGTAAAGGTTATTTGCTCTATTGGTTTAACCTCGTAAAATGTATGTTTGATCTGTGTTACACTTATATTAAGGATGATTGAGTTTTGCATATTGTATTATACAATTGCATAAGGAATATTTCTTTTTCATTCCTATTTTTTTGTGATTAACATAAAGCCTAATAATTCAGTATAAATATCTATAGTCTATAAATTAGTGATTATTTTGTAATCATTTAGAATACTTTTAAATCAACCAGAAATCATACTTTCTCAGTTTGTATTTAAAAGAGTAAACAAATCAAAATATCCATCTCCTCAATAATCGCAAAAAAAGAACATGAAGATATTATATGTAAAAGACTTATATTAAAGATGCCTTTTATATATTTTAAATATATATCCAAAGTAAAGGGGGCTGGAGTGACAGTCCAGTGGGTAGGGCGTTTGCCTTGCAAGCTGCCGGCCCATATTGGCCTGGGTTCGATCCCCAGCATCCCATATGGGCCCCTGAGCACCACCAGGAGTAATTCCTGAGTGCAGAGCCAGGAGAAACCCCTGAGCATCACCGGGTGTGACCCAAAAAAGCAACAAAAAATAATAAAACAAACAAACAAAAAAAGTCAAAACATATCACCCTAAGACATAAGTTGAGAATCATGAGCAATTCATGGGATTCCTTGTTTCACTAATTGTTGGCATTAAGAAGAAAATTTCAAGATCTTTTAAGAAGGAAAATTAAGTCCGAAGTGGATGTGTGGTTTAGACTGTTAAGTGGATCAGGCAAGGAGATAGACAAAATAATGAAAAGTACAAAAAGATTTTATGAATATCAGTGCTTCTAAGAGGAACAAGAAAAGACCAGGGATGATTCAGAAAGTATCTTGGCCTCAGCACTTGATTTTTACTGCTCCACAAAGCAGTCTATACTGGCACTTTAGGCTACTCAAGTTGATCAGCTGGCTATAGCATAATTCATGCTGATTACTGAGGAATTCTGATTAATAAGAGTTGCTAGACTGAAAAGAAAAACTAGCCATATATTGGGGAAGAAAATGATAAATTTCTACCTATGCAAAAATAGTGTATTGATTGGTAGTAGGTTATTTAAAAATATTATTTAATTAAACAAATAAATAATATAGTAATTTTCATATGACTTAAATTTCCTTTTTTCTTTGCCTTTTGGGTCACTAAGGTGATACTCAGGGGTATGGGGTGTTGGGGATCAAAGCCGGGTCAGCCACATGCAAGGCAAACACCCTACTCAATGTATTTTTTCCCTGACCCCAGATTATTCTTTATACTTTATTGATAATAAAACACAAGAATTTTTTTTTGTCTTTCTGTCTCACACTAGCAGTGCTTAAGACTTACTTCTGGCTCTGAGTTCAGGGATCACCCGGGTAGGCCTAAGGATATTTGGGTTGCCAGGTGTTGAGGCTTTTAAGTAATGGAAGAGGAGGGGTGATTGTGTTTCCCCCTTCAGGGAGGTCCCAAGGCCCCAGGCTCAACGGACCTTCTGTGGAGTCCATAGCCTTAACCGTACTTGGGGATTAGTAGATAACCCTGGCAGCTGATGCAGGGGTGCCTAGCTGGGTCCCCAGCAGTCCTCAAGTTCTAGGAGCCCAGGTCTGTGTCCAGAGTAGACCCTGTTCCCCTGACCTGTTGATGGAATAAAGAGCAAGGCCAGAGGTTTCTGAAGGTAACTCTTGAATTTGTTTTTTTGCTTCACCTCTCTGCTCTCTGCAGGAAACTCTTTCCTATGGTGTCTGGCTCTCTCTTGGCAGGTTTTCCTCTCTTGCAGGCTGCTCTCTCCTTGGGTCTCTCTACAGGCTTTTCTCATCAGGGCCTCTCTCTTCCAGTTGTCTCTGATAGGGCTTTTCCTTTCAGGTTCTCTCCCAGGTCCTCTTCTTTCAGGACCTCTCTTCTCAGGTTCTTTACATTCATGACTTTTTCTTCAGGGCCTCTTTTCTCTTGACTCCTCACTGTGTCTCTATCTCTGTTTCCCTATGTCACATTGTTTCATCCCCTTGCTTCTATTTCACTGTTTCTCTAAGTCCCTGCTTCTCTGAGTTCCAAGGTCTTGTCCTATTGCCCTATTGCTCCGTTGCCCTGCAGCTTTGGTGCCAGTCCTCAGGCTCAGGCACTAGGTCTAGTGGCTTTGGTACTGACCCTCCAGCCTCAGCACCAGGAGCAGCTTTTTCCCCTGGTGCCGGCAATCCATCTCAGGCACCAGGTGCCCCATGGCTTAGGTGCTAGCCTTATGGACCAGGCACCAGAGGCCATACTCTCTCCAAAGCCCCCAGGATGCTCTTCTGGGGCCCCTGTTTATAGTCTACTTTCAATACTCTGGCCCCAACTGTATAACAGTTTCTTGACTGTAGAGCACTATCCCTTTAAGTAGCTTTTTAGAGGAAATTCCTACACCAGGGATGGAAACCAGGTTGGCCACATGCAACACAAGCACCATAGATACTGTACTAGCTCTCTGGCCCCAACATTTCAACATTTCCCACCACATTTTGATTTTCATTTGAGTTAAATCAGTGAGAAGAGTATCTAAGGTAATTAAAAACTTCCCGAATCAGTAAAGTTAAAATAGCCATTTTTATTCTGTTTGTCAATTTAAATAACTCTTAGTCAAAATATGTTGTAATATTATGCTGAAAATGGAATCCCTTTGGGATTCTGGAACAGAATGAAATATATATAGCATTGTGTAAATGACTTTTATATTGGTTCACAGAAATATGTAGTGGTCAAATGACATTAATATGCAGAGTGGCATAATGACATGCGTAGATATCTGATTATGAGCAAATAATCAGACTTTTGAGAAAATATGCACATTCATGCTTTGATTCTAAAATTTGTTTATAAAAGTTAGAATGCAAGTTAAAAATAACCTTTTTGTTTAAAATTATTCTAGCCAACTTTGCATTATCATGTGCCAGATTTAGCTGAGCCACAAAGATGGTGTCTTACAGCTTTATATATAATCACTGGACTTTATTAAATTGATCTCATGACCTGCCAAGTTTCCAGTTTTTCTTAAGTGCTAAAAGACATTTGTGCTAACAAGAATTTATTGAACAAAAGGCAATGTGCGGGTACAATAGAATAAACAAAATAGCCAAACTTTCAAACAATCCAAACTCTAAAGACATTTTCATGAAGAAACATATTTGTTGGTTCACCTATTTGAATAATCATCTAGGAAATTTACTCAAAATGCAAATTCCTGAATAAACATGAATTTACTGATTTATACCTTCTGAAATGTTCAGATTTCACATTAAAATATAAAATATCACATAATTATTAAGAAAATTATGTCCTTTTGGGGATGGCTCCCACACACCTGAAAGTGTTCTTTTGTTAATCCTAACGTGTCGTGGTGTTTGGAGATTGGTTCTTGTGGAGCTCAGGAGTCAAAGGATGATGCTGGAATGAAATCCTGGCTATGGGTTCCGGTTCTCTGAGCTGTGTCTAGGGCCCTCTTAAACCTTTTTTTAAGTTCATACTATTAATAATCCCTATGGTAGAAATTTGTCATCATTTAATATTTGTACTAAAGTAGCATTTCATTATTAGGCATTTTCCATTTGTGCATCATGAAAATTCAACAATTACATACACTATGTTAAGTTCACCCGTTAGTGTGGAATTCTATCCTTCTTCCTCTTATGATTGATCTGAAATTATTTTTTTTTCAGTACTGTGGTAATGCATAGATCATGGAATGACAAGTATAGAAGGTATTTTCAGCCACCTAGAGAATATAAAGTTCTATAATGAGAAGAAATATCAAAGGCTGACCATTAACATTGGAACCCAATAGAACACTCTATGGAGTAGAGGTTTCATAGGAAATTGTCAGTTCTATCACTAACAAATCAACTGCACTTAAACATCAGTTATTAGAGAAATAATTTCCGAGAAGGGGGAGTGTAGAATTTGAATTTTGTTTTGTTTTGGAGCCACACACCTGGTCATACTCAGGGTTTATTTAGGCGCCGTGCTATGGAATCAAGCCTGGTGAGGTTCAGGGAACCAATGGGGTACCTGGAATCAAACCCAGCTTGACCATGTGCTGCAATGCAAGTGCCTTACTCATTGTGCTGTTGCTCTGGTCCCACAATGCAGGATTTTGACAGCAGACTGTCTCTGACTGCCAGTTTTTGCCAAGGGGAAATGTGCCTTAGAAGTGGCAGATTGTCCAGTCTATTAAAAATAGCCCCGAATCTGGTGTATTCATTACAATTATCTTTGATAGCCAATAACAGAATATTATAAGCATTTAAGCAAAAATGAACTTATTCATTACTCACAAATTAGTCTGGCTTAAATATCTGTCTATCCTATGCTTAAATGTTTTGTTTTCTACCACACTGTGTGGAGCTATCTACTCTTTGGATCACTGTCCTATCAATTCTTTGTTGTCCTGAAGCAACTAGACCAAGATGAAGATGATTGGAAAGAACATAATGTTTTATTTAAATAAGGTTACAGGCACCTGTCATAGGATCTTGTAACATGTCTATAGGTCCAATCCAAACAGACAATGAGATAGATTTTTAAAAATTTTGATAAGTAATGTCCATCAATAGTTTATTGTTACAGAGGAAACACAAAATGGATTTTGTGAGACAAGAGGCATTCTACATTGAATTCCGTGTAAAAGTGTTACTATAGGAGTATGTCTATCTATATTTATATTGTCTACTTATCTATCAATGACTATATGATCAGTTTTTATAGGTCTAAGAACATAAATGTTTGAGTTGTACATGGAGTCTAAATATACATTTACTATTGGACGTGCTGTACTTATTAGAGTATTAGAATATTTATTAAAAAGCAAGTAACTTGTTAAAATAGGGAAGGGATTGTGTTTTAGGTGATTGTGTGCATAATTAGGAGTACATTGTTATTAGATTTTTGAATTAAAATGTAAAATATAATTTAAGGATTATGACTATGTTTCCTGTTTTTTATTTGAAAGATTAAGATGGATAGAAAAATCCCAAAGTATCATTGTTTTTAAGTAAAAATTAATCAATTTTTGTATATTAGCCATGTATAGACATACTGCATTCATAATAAAACTGAATCAAAGGGAAAAGCTTCAGTTATAGATCTGATACTTACTAGAATATGGAAATGAATTTATAATTGTAGAAGAGGTAGTCTAAGCAGCTCAAGGTAGAAACCAGAATAGATAGAAAAGAGAAGTGTTAATAGGACACTGCACTGGTAAAACTGGTTATTTAAAATTTGAACAAAGAGGTGTAAGACCAGATGCCTGATGGAATTGAGTGGTTCAGAATGGAAGTATTAGTCTTCACTCACAGATATGTAGATAAATGTCTAATAAATTTATTACCTAGTAGCAGGCCAAATGCAGTAAAATGAGACTTTTTGGGGGGTATCACACTTGTATTACTTCCATCACTTTTCTTCCCTTTGATCATTGATTTGCTTGAGTGGGTACCAGTAATATCACCATACTTCCTGTCACATGCTAGTGTAGCCCAAGGGCATCTGCTTGCTCCAGGAGCATAAAGAGCCTCAAACCATTCCCTCAGGTCATGGGAATGAGGTATATAATTATTACTGGTATTTGGCATGTCAAATACGACAAGAGTAGCTTGCCAGGCTCTAGTGGTCAGCTCTAATCTTAAGCATTTGTTGATTTTGGGAGTGGAGCAGAATAAATGTCAGTGATTAGATGAGTGAGTTAAACTTGTAGATGTAAATATTAAACAGTATCAAATATTAAATATTATGAGAAAATTTCTTAATATGGTATTAGACAAATCTGGGGTAAAGTGAATAAAATACACATATTTTTTATTTAGATCAAAATATATAATCAGGTTTCTTGGGTAAAAAGAGGCAAACCTGAAGAAATTTGTCCATTGGGCACATGCTCCTGGAGTTTTGTGGCATGTAGTGTCAGAGATTGATATAAGTGACTTGAACACCTGAGCAAATCCCAACTAGTAGAAGACTTTGAACATATTTAAACTGGATATGCTGACAAAGGATATTTCCAGTACCTAAGGAAAGGAAGGATTTAAGAAAGGAATGATTGATGCCAGAGAATCTTGAAACAATTTAAATGGAAAGAGAATATGGGTAATGTGTTTGCTTGTGTGTTGTTTTATGACAGAAATTTATGGAAAATTACTCTGAATAAGAGCACGTTCGTGATAAAATGGTTTTATATAAATATGGTTGCAAAATGCCAGAGAGAAGAAATCAAAGAGCAATCAGGACTTCTTCCTTAGTGATCTTGTATTGACAGTAATTAAATGTGTGTTTGTGTGTGTCTCTGTGTGTGGGTGTGTCTGTGCTGATGTCAGTTATATTAAAGTACATACATAAAATTGACCCAAAGAATCACATGTGAAAGTGAAAAGGAGTTTGCAGAACCAATTTGTTAAAAAAAACATAATTATGAGAAAAATGAATTTGGTCTTAGAGAATTATTGAATGGATAGGCAAATGGGTCCACAGTAGTAAGAGGGAAACCATATTCTAAGAGATAAAATATACTTTTAAGAATGAAGACAATTGCTTCTAAGAACACATAGAGTAGCTTTGACAAAAACTGGCTTTTGAAGGGACTGAAGAATGGAATTTTCATTAAAAATGCTGGATGTGAGAGTATATGGATGAGACTTCTGAGCTACAATATTCCATTGCAATAAAAGTGGCTCTTTGCAATAAAATAAAGGCAGAGGTTGAGGTGTTATTTTTTTCCCAGGTGTTTCAAAGGCTATTAGTTGTTGGCAGCATATATATCATCACTTTAATAGAAACATATTATGCATATTAGAAAGATCATATTAAAATGTTGAGGCACTAGAATTAAAATGAATCATCTGTTTCTGTCAATTATTTGATTGCTAAGTACTAATGGGTCACCCAACTTTGCACAATTTTAATTATTATAATGGCAAAATGGAAAAAACAAAGCTAATTTACTTTCTATAGTGAGTAATGTGAAAATATTAAATTAATCATAAATCAGTTCTGACATTTCAGTGAAAATTATAAGTAGAAAGAAAAAATAGAAGCATATTTTCCCTTGCCAGATTGTAGGTTACTGAATAAATTGCCTCTTGCAGCCACTCTCTTTCTGCGTTAGAACATTAGTAGTTACTAAGATACACAGTAGTCATAGCTTTTTTACATTGATTTCAGTTAAACCTCACACTGATCGTACTGAAGGGTCTCATGAACTGAAATATAAATAGAATCCAAGAGTCATTACAAATCAGACTCAGTTTAACAATATAGTCACTTACCCATAATTGGGAGATCTCGTGAACAACGGGAAACATAGGAGCATGTTATTGCATGGAGGAACTTGTTTCATCACTAAAAGATAACAAGTAAATGACATGGTGTTTTGCAGACTATTTCTCAGGATTCTTAGCCTATAGTTTACAGGTTTAAATACCTGTATCCATTCAAGGCATATGCAGTCCAATTTATGACAGTTCCAAGAGAAAGTTATATTAAGATTATTGTTTAATAATTGTTCAAAAGCATGGTTGTAGAATCTATTATTTTAGAAAAGAGCAATACAAGTTTCGTATCTAACAGTGGAAAATTATTGCAACCATGAGTTAGTTTTGGTGAAGGCATGTAAAACACTTGGATCGAGGCTAGGAATCTTTGTCATGAGTTGAGTTACACAAAAATAATTAATAATAAATAAGAGTATTGGGGCTGGAGAGATAGTAAAGGGTTAAGGTCCTTGTTTTGCATTCTGATCACTATGCATAGCATCGCATATAGTTCCTAGGGGTATCACTACTTAGCAAAGAGTTAGTAATAACATTTAGTAATACATGCCAAATCTCCAAAAAGTAACAGTAGAACAAGACATAGTAGGACCTCTTCTAAAGATTCGTGCGGGTTATCGTATGTGGAAAACACAGATGTGAATTTCAAATAGTGTTTTACAGAGAAAAAGCATCTAAAAAACAAAAGACTATACAGTTTCACTTTAAAGAGTTGAGACATTTCCAATAAAACACTTTTAACTTGAAATAAATGTAATTTGATTTCATCTCCTTCCTACAAATAATTATTTTCCTAAATTAATTTGTATTTTTCTTTCTGTTGTTCAGCATTTTGTGGTATGGTTTATTTCCTTGTGGACCACAAATTATACCAAGTGGAAACTTGCCTAATAATCATTCTATCGTCTTGGAGAACTCAATTATAATTATAGATTTTGAAGATACCTTAGAGATCGGGGTAAACTAGCATCCCATTTTTACAGTTTAAACTGAGAAATTGTAAATATAACACTCGATCCTTTTCTTTTTTCTACTTTAAATTTATTATAGCTTGAGAAGTTTTCTGTTAAAAGTTGGCGAAAATGTAAGATTGGCAAAAATTATAAGGTAGAATTAGTATAAGATATTGCTAAATCTCTTATACTTATAAGATAATATTTTTAAAGTATTGTTCAAGGTTAACATAATCCAATAATCGATGATTTTGATTCTAGGTGAATCAGAGAAAAGTTGGTCGTATTTAATAGGGGTTGAACATAGAAGTAGAGTTGGTATAGTAACTACTTAATTTGGCATATTGAGAAAAAATGGGTAATTGACAACAATTGGGAATGAAATACTTTGGAGAAGAGGGTTAGCAGATGGCCATAGTTTATACCGCTGTTTGCTTCAGTAGCTTACGATTGCTGTTCTCACCCTCTGTTTCACATTCTGCTAGACCTGTGAGTCAATATTAGTGGTTGGCAATGGGAGAATATTTTCTTTGTAGTGTTGAGTGGAAGAGGCGAGACACAAGGAAACCCCCAACCTTACTGAAGCTGCAATATTGACCTCTGCAAATACTGTAGTTCTGAATTAATGTCCCCATAGGAATAGTTGCTTAATTGACATATTTTAAGTAGGTCAAATATTATGAAGTGCCATGGTATTTTTTGGCAACAAATAATAAGAAAGCTACAAAACACATAGAGATATCAATGTTAATAAGTGATTACAGAACTGCTTTTTTATTTTTATAAGTATTTTATTATACCACCGTGATATATACAATTACAAAGATAGAACTACTTTTTTTAAAAAAGGACTAAAATAAGGTCATTTGTGGGGGTCTTATTAATAACCCAATCACTACTTGGATTAAAAATATACTGATTTAAAAATCAGTATTTTTGGTTTAAAAATATACTGATTTTTCAAAAATTGTACTGTCAATTTAAAACAGTACAAATTTATGTATATTATTCTATTTTTTTAAGAAATTGCTCATATACAAGTTACAGATGTTTACTTATCAATTTGTTTATTTATCAAAAAATTTTTGTGGGGCCAGAGAGACAGCATGCCTCCTTTTTAGCACTGTTTGTATACATTGTCATAGTGGTATTATCATCATCATTGTGGTCCCTCTGTCCAACCTGCTCTCCCTCCCCCTTGGTGGAAATTTTTCTATCATGAACTAATCCTCTGGGCCCTTGTTTCTACTGTCTATGGGTATTATCCATACTCTGCAATGTTCCAGATTCAATTCTTTTGCACCATGTGTGGTCCCCTAAGCACAAAGTTTAGAATAAGTCTGGAACCCTATTTTGAGTAGCTCCAAAATAGAAAAAATAAAAAAAAATGCAAAAAGTATATATTTAAAAATATATATTATTTTCTTGGAAGTAAAGAAACTATAGTAGTTCTGTGCTCAAGAAAGTGTGTGGTCCAGTGAATGAATTTATACTTACTATTTCCACTATTATCATATAGAATTGGTATCTTTAAATAAACTTTAATTTTATATTTATCACTGTACCACTGTCTTCCCGTTCATAGTCGATTTGCTCGAGCGGGCACCAGTAACATCTCCATATGACCTGTCTCATGCAAGTAGAGCCAAGGGAACCTGCTTGCTCCAGGAACATAAAGAGCCTCAAACCATTCCATCAGGTCATGGGAATGAGGTCTATAAATGTTACTGGTATCTGGCATATCAAATATGACATGGGTAGCTTGCCAGGCTCTGCCGTGCGGGTAGTAGTGAAATACCACTACTCTGAAATTTATATTTATACAAATAATCAAATAAAATTGTAAAATTTAGGGATTCAGGGCCTCATGAGAAAGTGTTTAGGATATACTCCCTCCTCTGAGCTTGCCGGTCAATCTCTGTATTGTTCTGAAAACCATATGTAGTTTCAGCTTCTAACCTTGTCATCTGTTTGAAAGACAAGAACCTTAACCCCTAGATTGTCTTTCCTGTATTAAAATTATATGAATTAAAATTAACTTTTGAAAACCAACCTATAAATTATCTCTTCTATGACTGACATGGAAACATTTTGCTGTTATACAGAGTGAGAAGTTTTAGTGATTATGGTAGCTAGCCTGGCTTTTAAAAGTGCTATTAATTATAAGCTTTGGGATTTTCATTCATTGCTAAATATATGTCTAGCATTGTCGGGCTGCTCCGCCGGGTCCCCGCCAGTGCCAGGAAGCGAAGTTCCTTCTACCTCCGAAGTCGGCGAGGAATAGATGAAAACTCAGGAATCCGATGCAGTTTTAAAAGGCTTTACTTATTACAGGTTCAGGCATACAAATCAGCAAAAGGAAAAGCTCGGTGCTTAGGATTCCAGGCTAGAACCCCAGCCACGTGTAGGCCAAGATGGCGGCCACCACGTGTAAAGGCTTTGTAAAAGGAGAAGAAGACAAGACTCCCAAGAAGGGTGAGCGCTCACAAAAAGAGAGAGAGCCCACAAAGCAGCGAGGAGAGAGGAAACCGGCTAGTTTATACCCCTGCAACTCAGACCTTCCTCCCACTGTTATGGAAAGCAGGGAGGGTCAAATGCCCTTAGGTAATCCCTCCCTGCACCTCACCTAGGCCCTTTAGTATGCTAATGTTTTGAGCAAGATCTGCCTGGAAATGCCTTTATAGGGTAGAGAAGGGGGTTTCTGAGATGGCATGTCTCTGTACCAAAGACTAATACTAATGCCAGTTAAATATTTCTCCAAGCCTTCACAAGTCTCTTCTACTTCATTGTAGTTTGTATTTTAGTTGCCTTTGAGTATATCAGGGAGCCATGCTTGTTTGCTTGGAAGCAAACAGCATTTCTCTCTGGTCTAATTACTTAGGGGTCCTACGTGGCCAGGCTAATATGCTGGTAAGATCTAGCTAGTCCCACGATGATTGTGGTAGCTTGGGAGAATATTTATACCAGCTAGTACAGCATACATGGTCAGATAAACTGCCACATTTAGACTACCCCCCCTTATCTACGAAGTGATTTGAAGGTGGCAATTCAGAGCAGATGCAGCGGCCCTTAGGAGTCCTGCGACATAGCATGTAACACTCTTGCATGTAAATTGCTTATGAAATTATCTCTTTAAAACATGATCCAGTAAAAATAGGCTCTACATTGAATAGAAAATATTTGTTAGTAGGACAAGAGAAGGAGTCAAGATTTATATACATTGATTAATGGAATTAAACATCCACAATATTCAGATATATGCAAAAAATTTGTGTCCAACACATTGCATTTTACTCTACTTTGTGAAAACAACAGAGCTGAGGAACCTCTGATGTACTTCTTAGAAAATATATCCTTAGTCAGAGGCTAGGTAAGACAGAAAATGGAACAGTGTGCTAGCAATTGTCGAAAGTACTAATACCAACCTAGAACTGAGCATTAAATACAGGCAAAATGATACACATGACAACCCTTTAATCTATGTTCTGTAATCCTTAGTCTGGAAGGGAAGGAAAAGAGAAAGCGAGAGAAAGGGAAAGAAATAAAGAACCTGCCATGGAGGTGGGCTGGGGGGAGGGGGAGGGAACCAGGGACGTTGGTGGTGGGAAATGGGCACTGGTGGAGGGATGGGTGCTGTAACACTGTATGACCAAAAACCAAATATGAACTTTTTAATTGTATATCTTTGTAATTGTATATCTCACGGTGGTATAATAAAATACTTAAAAAAAGAAAATATATCCTTAAAAAGAATGCGAATATTTATATGTGATAATTATTGTATTTTTAAAATAATATATGTGCGAATATCTTGAGATATTCCTTATGAGTCACATATTTTTCTTTAATTTTAGGCAGAAAGTTTTCCCATGCATTTTTTCAATCTACATGTGGGTAGGTGGGAAAATTTAGCCCTGTTATTTATGGACTTCATTCCTAATACAGAATAGGAATGACACTATTTCTTTGAGCATTGGTAAGACTCTCTTATGTTTCCAAGCTGTTTCATGGAACAATTGGTATTCATCTAGACAATTCAATCAAGAATGATTGGCTTTACCATTTCCAATACTTATGTTCCTGGATTCCTATAATTTTGTCCCTTACAAGTTATCTTTTATATGTTTTACACATACACACACACAATCACACAAAATGTCCTTATAATAACAAAATTAAACCAGATCCATTTAACAGCATTATGAAAGATTTCAGGAAAAGTGATGCTTTCAGATTTATAAGATACACATATCACATGTTGGCAAATGCTGAGGCTAATTATTATGAATAAAATGCAACTTATTATACAATACAGTGCATATTTCAGCTGCCCTAAATATTAGGAAAACTTTGACATGCATTCAATCTATTCACACATATTACATTATCAACTCTTACATAGGAGACTATTAGCCATAAGTTTATATCAAATATGAAAACTAAAATGGCATATTGAGTTAGAGTTTGTTGCAGTCAAAAATGACTGAATGCCTGGGAAAAGTTACCAGACGGAAGATATAATAGAGTTCATATTTTGTAGAGTAACCTGACCTACTTTCACTTTTCCTAGAAGATGCTGCTCTGAGGCACAGTAAGAATCCTTCCCAGAGATTTCCCATTAGAATTCTAAAGCGTTTAAATATCTGGGGTAATATACTTTGCTGATTCTATAGTTTATGAAAATTTGCCCTTTTACACAGACACACATAAATGAATGTTTAAAAATGCCAAATATAATGCCACTCATTTCTTAAATAGATTAACACTTGCAAAAAGTATAATATTAAAATTGCTGAAATTTAAAAGCATAAAAGCAAAATGGTTATTCTAAATATCAATAAGCTTCATTCCAAACTGGTGCATGTATGTTATTGTATGCAATTCATTGTTATAGATGTTTTCAATCTTTATGGTCTAATTCTTTGCTTGCTAAAAGTTGAAAATAAATATTTTATTCAATAAACTCTTATAAAGAAAACACAATGTCAAGTGAAGTAAATTAAAGCAATTGTACAGGTGGATTTCTAAACTAAGGATGCATAGTAAAGCATAGGTTGATATAGATTGAATCTTAACACATTTTAAAGCACAGTTCTTATAAACTTTAATTGATTTTAAAGAAATGAGATAGTAATAACATACTCATATTTTAGTGCTGTAGATAACGAATTTTATTGGGTATTGACTATTGCATCATGTTATCTGTTTGTTTCAAGTTTAACATAATAAATTAGGAATTGGAGAAATTACTCAAACTCGTTGAGCACATGTCTGGTATATGTGAGACTCAGAGTTTGATTCCTATCACTGTATGCCTTGCATCCACTCCCTACATCTGGGTATTACCTGATGCTCTCCAGTACCCCTAGCCTGTCACAAAATTAAGACTAGCAGAGGTGCATCTCCTGAAGAGAACTGCTTGGAGTGGAACCTGGATCTCCCAGACATGTTCACATGAGGTCTTGATTTAAAAAAAATCATTTTAATACCATTTTCTAGGGTCGAGCTACAAGAATGTGTTTAAAGAGACAATAAGTTAGTATTGGCTGTTGCTTTTTTTGTGTAATATGCTATATTTAAATTTTCAGAAATGTAGCTGGGATAAATAGTATTTCTGCATATAAGATTGGAAAGGATTTCTTACAAAGAATAAATTTATATTTCATGATTCTGTGAAAGATTAGTACTTTATAGTATCTTAATTCCTACATTTAAGTAATTCATATTATATGGGTATTATAGAAAATATTAAAGGTATTTCTGCATATTAAAATCATAAGGGAAATTTAAATGAATTTTCATATTTCAGACGCTGGTTATTTTTCTTCAGAGCCAATTTTCTAAAGAAAATATACACATATGAAAGTAAATAAAGTGTACATCTATAACTTAAAGATAGTCAGTTCAAACTAAAATTTGCTGCAGTCTAAGAATGATATCCATATAAGTGCCTAATTTGGCAAACATGTCTTGAAAATTCACCAGGTAAAATTTGAACTTTTCTTCAATTAGGATATTATCAAGGTGGCCATAACATCTATCTTTACTCAATTAAAATTTATTCTTATTTTCATAATCAATTTATCACTTATTATTTTTATGGCCTTTTCTTTATTTTCACAAATTTTCAGAAACTGTAATCAGCATTTTTCTTTGGGAACATTCTATTACCTAGATATGGTTCATTTAAAATCAAGTGGCACTAATCTAAGGATGCTAGAGGTCCTAGCATTTATTTATTCTGCTGTTTTTCTAGGCATCTTTAGCATCAGTTATTCTTAAAAGAACTATTTTGAGCGAGGCAATGCAATTTTAAAGAAGAAATTAGGTATATTTTCAGACTTTTGAAATAGATTATGCAGCACTACCGAAAAAAAGGAGCAAGTGAGAGATCAGGAAGTTGACTGGTCTGATTGTTATTAGTGTTTCTGGTCACAGTCTATGACTTAGTGTAGATGGAAAGAAGAAAAAATGATGATTTACTTTGTTATGCACTGTATTTTGAACAAAATGAAATGCTTTGGTTGAATGTTAGAATGTGATCATTTTTATTGTGTTAAAAATGCAGTGCAAAACAGTCAACCCCATCAAAAAATGGGAAGAAGAAATGAATAGAAACTTTGACAAGGAAGAATTTGAATGGCCAAAAGGAATATGGAAAAAAAATGCTCATCATCACTAATCATCAGAGATATGCAAATCAAAACAACAATGAGATATTATCTCACACCACAGAAACTGGCACATATCCAAAAGTGCAAGAACAAATGCTGGCCTGGATGCGGGAGAAAGGGACTCTCATCCATTGTTGTGGGAATGTAGACTGGTACAGACTTTTTGGAAAACAATATGGACATTCCTCTAAAGACTAGAAATTGAGCTCCCATTTGACCCAGCCATACCACTCCTGGGTATTTATCCTGGAAGGACAAAAACACACAGCATCAGAAATACCATCTGCACTTTTATGTTCATAGCAGCTCTATTCATAATAGCCAGAATCTGGAAACAACCAGAGTGCTCGAGAACTGATGACTGGGTAAAGAAACTGTGTTGCATCTACACAATAGAATACTCTGCAGCTTTTAGGAAAAACAAAGTTATGGAATTTTCCTATAAATGAATGTACATGGAGAGGATCACACTGAGTGAAATTAACCAGAGGGAAAAGGACAGATATAGAATGACTGCATTTATTTGCGGGATATAAAAAAAATAGCATGACACCAATATCCAAGACCAGACAAAACATGGATCAGGAGTTCTTGTCAGTGGGTAGAACCTACTGCAACTGTGTAGGAGTCAGAGGTTAGGCAATACAGAGAAAGGAACAGGGTATACTAATAATTATTGTAAATGATAATACCAGCGTAGAACTGAGCATTGAAAGTAGGGAAAAGGGTATACATGATAACCTCAAACTGTATGTATTACAAGTCATAGTGCGTAAGCGGAGTTGGTGGTATAGTGGTGAACAAGTCACAGTGTGTAAAAGAAGGAAGAGAGAGAGAGAGAGAGAGAGAGAGAGAGAGAGAGGAGAGAGCTAGGAAAATTGCCTGCCATAGACTCAGGCTAGGGAGGAGGGAAATCATAGAACATTGGTGGAGGGAAATGGGCGCTGGTGGAGGGATGGGTGCTGGAACACTGTATGACTGAAATGCAAATATGAACACTCTTGT
Source organism: Cryptotis parvus (assembly GCA_021461705.1). NCBI lineage: Eukaryota > Metazoa > Chordata > Mammalia > Eulipotyphla > Soricidae > Cryptotis > Cryptotis parvus. The sequence continues at coordinate 154,555 of JAJIBD010024506.1, read as the reverse complement.
AACTGTAAAAAAAGCAGTGCATAAGAAAATAAATAAAAGATAAATAAACTATCCAGACCTTATATCTTTTTTCTTTTTGCTCTTCTAACTCTAATATTTTTAATTGAATCACCATGATTCATGATTGACTTTCAGCCATCCAGTGTTCCAACACCCGTCCCTCCACTACTGCACATAGTCCAACACCAACGTCTCAGTTTCTTTCCTACCCCAAGGCCCACAATCTGCCTCTATGGCAGAGGCAGGCACTCCTCTCTCTCTCTCTCTCTCTCTCTCTCTCTCTCTCTCCCCCCCTTTACGCATTCTGGTTTGCAATACAGACACCACACAATTATCACATGTGGAAACTTTACTGGCGCCTGCTTGGGCAAATTGATGAATAACGAGATGTCAAGTGATCAAGTGATCAAGTGATCCCTTCACCTATTTTCAATACTCAGTTCTAGTCTAACATTACTATTCCCAAATATTATTGGCAAACTGGTCCCTTCTCTCTTACCTACCCTACCCCCCCACACAGGTGGTAGATTCCAAACATTGAAAAGTGGTTTTGGCCTTTATTCCCTGGCCTTGGATATTAGTCTCTGAGGTTTTTTTTTATATACCACAAATGAATGCAGTCGTTCTATATCTGTCCTTCTGACTCATTTCACTCAGCAGGATACTCTTCATTCCAAACCTTTTTTTTAACTAATGGGATAAACAAAAACAAGGAATTTCAGAGAGATTGTACAGGAGTTTGGGCACGTGCCTGCAGATGTCTGACACATGCTCATTACTGTCACCCTATAGGGTCCTCTGAACCAGCCAGAATTAATCCCTTACCTCAGAATCTTGAGTAAACTCTGAGCTTTCCCATGCATAGTCTTAAAAAATTGTTTATAAAAGAAAGATGGATTTTCTAGTGCTAAACTGGGAGAGGCCAGCTAGTGCATGCAGGAATAGACCTCACCAAAGTACATCTGCATGCTTTTAAAACTGCTAGTATTGGATTGGACATTGGAAAATAATTGGATTCTGTATTTGCTTGATATAGAATAGGATGAATTCTCCACAAAGCATGCTTTTTGTTTAAGAGACATAGTTCCAAAGGCTGAGCACATGTTTTGAATGGCGTACTTTATCCTCAGCAGCAAACATTCCCCTGAGAAATGCCTATGGTAGCCCCCCACCCCAATCCCAGAAATATGGGAGTAGTTCATGATGATCACTGCATGTGGCCCCAAAGTAAATAAAAAGTAATTACATTTAATAATGTTTTAATGTCTAAATTAAAAAATCTCTACGGTTGATACATTACCCAGAAAATGTCTCTGAAATTCTGAATCTTACTCTATTACTGCCTATTTTTAGGCTAATATATATATATATATATATAGTAGGCTAATATGTACATATACACACATGTATATCTGTATATATGTGTATATATGTATATATATACACAGACATACATATATACTCATATATGTTGCACATATGTGTATATATTCATATACACATATAACATGTACACATATATGTTACATATACGTGTATGTTACATATATGTGCATATATACATTTATGTTTAACTTTCTTCTCAAAGGAAACTTTTTAGTTGTCATCTTGTCGTCTCCATTCTATAAAGGTAAAGGGTTAAATGAATATGTTTTCCAAATAAAACTGAAATATGTAGTTTCTCTCATAGTATAGGATAGCATATTATCTGACATCTGAGAAATCCCTTATAAAATCTAAATATATGACTTAGCTACTTACAAAATTTATAAGGATTTCATACTTTATAAGATAAATCTAAGCATGTACGTTAATTTTATATAGAATATGAGCTGTATGTTATGTTAGCCTAATAAATGTTAGTGTACGTTTCTCCAATACCAAGAATAAATTTAAAAAATACCAAATTTCCTTAATATACTTTCTGAGTTTTCTTTAGTTAGTAAAATTGTGCATCCTTATTCCATACTTCCTTTAAATTAAGTTCAGCCTATGTAGTAATTTGGCAAGAGTTTCTTATGAGTAGAGTTTTTGTGCTCAAATTCACTCTCAGAATTAAGTAGGAGATTGCAGTAAATGCCTGGTTTCATAAGTTTGCTGAAGTTAGAGCTTGCTAGGTCATTCACTTATGATATAAAGAATTGATTTGTTAGCAACAAGCTTCTACATTTAGAGACTATATTTTCTTAGTCACTTCTGGGAACTGAATAATTCTAACTTAATTGTCCTCTCTAAATCAGATTTACTATAGTTATTTTCTTTGTAGCATTTAAAGAATAGCTATATTATTCTCCACGGGAATATTTAATGGAGTCTGTAGCTTGGATCTTTCCTTCAGGCTCCAAATGAAGGGAGCATCTAAGAAAATAATATTATTTTCTCTCCAATTGTCTTTATGACAGCACTATTTCAAGAATTAGAATACAAAGGTGGAAAGGAGTCCTACTAAATGGCTTCCCAAGCTTCTTTTTATTAAATCATTATTACTGTCCTCATTAAGCAAAGGATATATGTTTAACTTATAGATAAGGTAAGGATATTCACTTCCTTAAAATATTAATTTTTTTAGCCAGGGACAGAGTTACTGTTAGATGTGTACAATAAGAGAACTTGCTAATAGTACTTCTGAAAGCACTTCTGTTCAAATATAATGATTTCCCCTCAAGTATAAATTTTTATTATTGGGTGAGAACATGGTATTAGAAGTAATAGAATTAAAAGCTATTGCTTTTGCTGTTTCTTCATTATATAATATTGAAATTTTGAATTTTTTAATATGTGATCTCTATTGTGGTTCTTAGAGATTAGTTGCAAACAAACAAATAAGAAAAAAAATTACCTAAGGCAAGTCACAAGGTGTAGGAGAAGAGAGAGAGAAATACAGGCAGAAATAGAGAAAGAAAGATGAGACTCAGACGCATGGGGGGAGCTGCCGGCTCTCCTCTAGATCAGCTGACCAAGAGGCTCCCGGGAGGTTTTTGGGTGTTGGCTCATCACCTCTGTAGGGCCTCTGAAGCAGACGGATAAGACTCACTCGAGGCACTGGGAAGAGCTGCCGTCTGGCGTCTGGCTCTCCCCTCAGCTCAGGGGCAAGATGGGTTTTGGGAGTGAGCCCATCACCTTGTAAGGCCTCGGAAGCAGCTGGATGGGATTTGCTCACCATGGTTGCAAGAATTTCGTGGTCTGGACCCGGTGCATCGCACTAGTGGAACCAATCATGTTCTAGAATATATTACAATCTACAATGTGTAGGAAGGGGGGGGGAGAGAGAGAGAGAGAAAGATAGGAAGGAGATAAAAAACCTGTCATGGAGGCAGGCTAAAGATAGGAAGGACATAAAAAACCTGTCATGGAGGCAGGCTAGGGGAGGAGGGAGGTGGGGACATTGGTGATGGGAGACGGGCAGGGGTGAGGAATGGGTGTTGGAACGCTGTGGAGCCGGATTCAAGCACGAACATCTTGCGATTGTTTATCTGGCTGTGGTATAATTAAATATCTAAAAAGAAAAAAAATGTTTATGTCAGATCTAATATTATTGTTTACAAATTCTTGGCTACCACTTTTGATAAAATTAGTTGTTTCTTTATCAGTATTTCAAAGACTATTGATTCTGGCTTATATACAATTGTAGAGCATTACTAACTCCTGGTTATATAACTTTGAGTTATTGCCACATATACTTAAATCCTTATAGATACTTTTTTGATATTTTCATAACAATATTGATATATATTAATCAAATCTTGAAAAGTGGTTTTTAAATTTTATTCTGTTTATTTCGTTTTTATGTTTTATATTTCTGGACCACATGTAGTGGTACTCAGGGCCTACACCTGGATCTGTAGATTGGGACCACTCCTGCTGGTGCTCAGGGGACCATCTATATACCAATGCTTTGAATTGAATCCAAAACAGTGAACAGTTCAACGCTCTGCTGAACTGTTCATTCCTACATTCCTACATTTATCTACAGATTTGACAAAGCAACCCCCTGGACCTTTAGGAGGTATTTTCTCTCTAGACTCCAATGGTGTATTTTTAAAAACAAAGTTCACTGTATCACTGTATCACTGTCTTCCCGTTCATCATCAATTTGCTCGAGCGGGCCCCAGTAACATCTCCATATGTCCTATCTCATGCTAGTAGAGCCCAAGGCATCTGCTTGCTCCAGGAACATAAAGAGCCTCAATCCACTCCGGAATGAGTCTATAATTGTTACTGGTATTTGGCATATCAAATACAACATGGGTAGCTTGCCAGGCTCTGCAGTGCAGGTAAAAAAACAAAGTTAAACATATAATGCCTCAATTAGGTTTTTAGTGTATATATTTTCTCTATCAAACATATATTATTTTATTTGATTTTTGAATGTTTGTAGAAATTGGAGTGTGAAAGCATTGAAATAATACTTAGCCAATATAATAATAATGAAATTGCAAAAAAGTATTACATGATAGCATATATGAAACTGGAGGCTATTTTGATAATAAAATAAATGAAGAAATGCAAAATTGGATAAACTCACTCATAGGTGGGATCACTTGACTCACTTGCATCACTTGTCTTCCCATTGTTCATTGATTTGCTCAAGTGGGCATCAGTAACATCTCCATATGTCCTGTCACATGCTAGAGTAGCCCAAGGGCATCTGTTTGTTCCAGGAACATGTAGAGGTAGAGTCTCAACCCATTCATTCAGGTCATAGCAATGAGGTCTATAACTGGTTTTTGGCATATTAAATGTGACACGGGTAGCTTGCCAGGCTCTGTCGTGAAGGCAAAGGTCGATATAGATTAACAAAACAAGGGAAGAGTCAAAATAAAATAAAAACAATACTATTGTGGATTCCTATCACTGAGTTATAGTTTCCTGAAGGGGGAGAATAAATGTGTTTCCAGAAGAGGAGGATTCAATGAATTTTTTTTTTGTACACATGACAACCTTTTTAATGTATGTTCTGTAATCCATAGTCTGGAAGGGAAGGAAAAGAGAAAGAGAGAGAAAGGGAAAGAAATAAAGAACCTGCCATGAGGTGGGCTGGGGAAGGGGGAGGGAACCGGGGACATTGGTGGTGGGAGATGGGCACTGGTGGAGGGATGGGCGCTGGAACACTGTATGACCAGAACCCAAATATGAACTTTTTTAATTGAATATCTTTTTATTTGTATATCTCATGGTGGTATAATAAAATACTTAAAAAAAAAAGACAGGCTCAAAATAAAAAGGCTGGAAAACAATCCTTCACTCAAACAACCCATCCAAAAAAGGCTGGGGTAGCCATACTGGTATCTGACAGCATAGACTTCCAGGCTGAAGAAGGTCAGAAAGGAGAGTGAAGGTCACTTCTTTTTTTTTTTAACATTGTATTTTACCACCGTGAGACATACAATTACAATGCTGTTCACGCTTGGGGGTTTCGGTCACATAGTGTTCCAGCACCCGCCCTCCACCAGTGCCCCCCAGCCACCACCCATGTCCCCAATTCCCTCCCCCTCCCACATCCCGTCTAAATGGCAGGCTCCTTACCTCCTCTCCTCTCCTCTCTCTCTCTCCTCCTTCTCCCATACATTGTACACTTCTAAGTGCACTGCATACCTTAGAGGCCATCATTTGCATTTTTTGTCTGTATTTAATGCTCAGTTCTATGTTAGCATCAGAACTTTAGACATTTATTCACACATGTTCCCTTCTCTATCTAAACCAACCTCTGACTCCCACACGCTTGTGGTAATTTCCACTTTCGGTAAGATCACCTAGTATATTTATGTCATGCAAATAAATGCAGTCATTCTATATCTCTCTCTTTCCTTCTGACTAATTTCACTCAAGATGATTCTTTCCATATCCATCCATTTATAGCAAAATTTCATAACTTCCATTTTTTCTGACAGCTGCATAGTATTTCATTGTGTAGATATACCACAGTTTCTTTATCAAGTCACCAGTTCTCGGGCATACTGGTTTTTTCATGTTCTGGCTATTGTGAATAGTGCTGCTATGAAAATAAAAGTGCGGATTGTGTTTCCGCTGTGTGTTTTTTGGCTCTCCAGGGTATATTCCCAAGAGCGGTATGGCTGGGTCAAAGGGGAGCTCAATTTCTAGTCTTTGGAGGAATGTCCATATTGTTTTCCAGAAAGGTTGTACAAGTCGACATTCCCACCAACAGTGTATGAGAGTCCCCTTTTCCCCACATCCACGCCAGCACTTGTTGTTTTACCCTTTTGGATATGGGCCATTCTCTGTGGTGTGAGTTGATATCTCATTGTTGTTTTGATTTGCATCTCTCTGATGATTAGTGATGATGAGCATTTTCTCATATGCCTTTTGGCCATTCGGATTTCTTCCTTGTCAAAGTTTCTGTTCATCTCCTCTCCCCATTTTCTAATGGGGTTGGCTGTTTTTTTCTTATGTATTTGTACCAGTGCCTGATATATCCTGGATATTAACCCCTTATCAGATGGGTATTGGGTGAATATTCTTTCCCATTCTGTCGACTGTCTTTCTATCTTGGTCACTGTGTCTTTCGAGGTGCAGAAGCTCTTCAGTTTCATGTAGTCCCATATATTTATATTTTCTTCTAGTTGCTTTGTTAATGGTGTTTCACCTTTGAAGATGTCTTTAGCATCGATGTCGTGGAGGGTTTTTCCTATATTTTCTTCAACGTACTTTATGGATTCAGGTCTGACATTGAGATCTTTAATCCATTTTGATCTGATTTTTGTGCAAGGTGTTAGACACAGGTCCAAATTCATTTTTTTACATGTAGCTGTCCAGTTTTCCCAGCACCACTTGTTGAAGAGGCTTTCCCTTACTCCAGTTTGGACTCTTTGCACCTTTATCAAAGATTAACTGATCATGTCTTTGAGGGTGGGTGTCAGGATACTCAACTCTATTCCATAGGTCCACAGGTCTGTTTTTATTCCAGTACCACGCTGTTTTAATTACTGCTGCTTTGTGGTACAGTTTGAGGTTGGGAAAGGTGATGCCTCCCATCTTCTTCTTCCCAAGGATTGCTTTAGCTATCCGTGGGGGGTTTGTTATTCCATACGAATTTCAGAAGTGTTTGGTCAATTTCTTTAAAGAATGTCATGGGAATCCTTATAGGAACCGCAGGATTCAATGGATTTTGATGGAGTAATTTTCTCAATTATCTTCAGTAAGACAGTAATCAGAGCTTCAGTATTCAGCTCAAGGGAAAATTATTATTATTCAAAACAGTGTTTTCTGTGTTTATGTGTATCCAGACCTATTTCTTTCTATGAAATATTTTCTACATGAAATATCTGGAATTTATGAGATATTATTTTTATGTTTTTCATATTTAAAAAAATATTATTCTAATTTAGGTTAGTAGTTTATAATAGTGTTGACTTTTATATTTTTACTTACAGCCAGTACACCTCAATACCAGCAAATTTCACAAGACCCAGTACCAATATTCCTTTTGTTTCTCTTTGGGCTTCACTCAACAGTGTACAGACCTTATCTTTGTTTGTTAGGTTTTGTTATGGACTGCACTTGGCCATACCCAGCAATTACTTCTGACTGCTTAGGGATCATTCTTCGAAGGTTTGGGAGTAGCTTTAGGGGCACTACAGATAAAACTTAAGTCAGCTATGTGCAAGTAAGTACCTTATCTTCTGTATTATTTGTTTGTTTCTCAGGACTTACTCTGGCTCTCACTGGGATCGCTCACGGCCATGCTCACAGTGCTTTAGTTGGTGCTGTTCCTCAATCCTCTTCATCCCTCTCTCTTCTCTTTTCTCCCTTCTTCATAATTTCTGTTTTGTAACCCAAGACCAAGTATACATCATTGTTAGATATTCCCTTATTTGTTGTCGTAAATTTATATTATATATATCACTATCTTCCCGTTCATCATCGATTTGCTCGAGCGGGCACCAGTAGCATCTCCATATGCCCTGTCTCATGCTAGTAGAACCCAAAGGCATCTGCTTGCTCCAGGAACATAAAGAGCCTCAAACCATTATATTAGGTCATGGGAATGACCTAATATAATTGTTACTGGTATTTGGCATATCAAATACGACATGGGTAGCTTGCCAGGTTTACCGTGCAATATATATATATATATATATATATATATATATATATATATATATATATATATATATATATATATCTTTACTTTTCATAAACCATATCTTTTCTGTTGTACCATTTGCTTTATCTGCTTCCTTTTGAAACAAATATTCTGTGAATTTTGCTATTTTTCTTCAATTTCCCTTCATTTTCTTTGTAAATCTTGCTATCACATATGTTCTCAACACTTCAATTAAATTGATATTTTCAAGATCACTGCCGGTTAAAACACCAAAAAACTTATTTGCCATTTATGAGTGGTACATTGCTAAATGATCAATTGTTCATGAGCTATTGAATCACTTTTCTCTTTAAAATACTTTTTACTTAGCATCTCATACTCAACTCTCTTTAAGTTTAATATTTCTCTGGACAAGCTTGTGGACCACATCCATTGATAATCCTTTCCCAGTAGCTTTAGTCTTTTTTCAGATAAATCTTTGAACTTTTCACCTTTGAACACACTCGGTACTGATGTATTGTCCTTTCTATGTACATTCACTCTGTTGGTATACTCATCTGGCCTCACGAAATTAACAACCATCTGTACAGCAATGACTGCTAAATTTATCTCTCTGGTCTGGACCTCATTCCTGAAAAAATTAGATTCCTACATTTATCTACAGATTTGACAAAGCAACCCCGACCTTTAGGAGGTATCTTCATATATATGACCAGTCAGTACTCCCCATAAACCCATTTATTTTAATTATTTTCAGTGCTGCAGCAATTGTCCACTGTAGTTGATTTAGCTAAAATCTTTGGTACCTTTCTGACTCATTACTTGCTGGGTCTAATAAGTTAGCAGATTTTTGTCTGCTCCAATTAATCTAGATTCAGAACATTTGATTCAGCCCAATTGTTTTCTCTGGAGCAGCATACCTGGGCCGGATTGAGGAAAAAGCTGCTTCAGGGTGGGTGTCGATGATCCGGGCTGTGATGGGCTGGTCTGCTGGGTGGAGTTCTGACGAGAGGGAAGTCCAAATGTGGAAAATGGTGGCGCCCATGGGCACAGGCAGAGCAAGGAACAGCTCTGCCCCATGTCTGAGAGTCTCTGGACCAGCATACCTGGGCCGGATTGAGGAAAAAGCTGCTGCAGGGTGGGTGTTGATGATCTGGGCTGTGATGGGCTGGTCTGCTGGGTGGAGTTCTGGGCCGGAATGAGGAAGAAACTGCTGCAGGGTGGGTGTCGATGATCAGGGCTGTGATGGGCTGGTCTGCTGGGTGGAGTTCTGATGAGGGGGAAGTTCAAATGTGAAAAATGGCGGCGCCCGTGGAGTGAGGGGGGTGGTCTGGCTTGTTGTGAGGCTCTGCCGAGGTGGTGGGCCAGGGCTAGAACCCGCTATGCCTCCACCCAGAACTCCACCCAGCAGACCAGTCCATCACAGCCCGGATCATCGACACCCACCCTGCAGCAGCTTTTTCCTCAATCCGGCCCAGGTATGCTGGTCCAGAGACTCTCAGACATGGGGCAGAGCTGTTCCTTGCTCTTCCTGTGCCCAGCTGTTCATGAGGCAGTCGGGAGGCATGGCAGGTTCTAGCCCTGGCCCACCACCTCTGCAGAGCCTCACAACAAGCCAGACCACCCCCCCTCACTCCACGGGCGCCTCCATTTTCCACATTTGGGCTTCCCTCTCGTCAGAACTCCACCCAGCAGACCAGCCCATCACAGCCCGGCTAGCGCAGCCACTTGCCACACGGTTCATCAATAAATGCTTTATTTGGAGGTGTTTAAAAGAGTTTGCCTCCCGCTCGGCAAGCCTGGCAAGCTTCTCTTGTTGTATTTGATATGCTAAATTCCAGTATCAATTATATTAGGTCATTCCCATGACCTAATATAATGGTTTGAGGTTCTTTATGTTCCTGTAGCAAGCTGATGCCCCTGGCTCTACTGGCATGAGACAGGAGATATGGAGATATTACTTTCACACTATAAAAATACTATTTTATGAACTGTCTTAAGAGCATTATTGCAATAGTCTACTCTATGATTTTTCTCCTTCTTGTCTTCTCTGAACTGCCATTTCTGTGCACTGAGTCTCAGCACATTTATCTCTCAACCAGAGTGACCTTTTGGAATGCTGACTGTTTATATCTTAGCTCTAACTTTCTTAGAAACCGTTGAGAATTTATTATTCCATGCAAAGGAAAGGCAAAATTATTTCAAAGGACCACAGATAAATACATGATTTTCCTTCCGATCTTTTATAATCTTACTATCTGAACTTATATCTTCTTTATATATTTATAAGATAACTGGGGCCAGAATAATAGTACAATGACCAGGAAGTTCGCCTTACACAGAGCCAAGCCAGGCTCAACCCCTGGCATTCTATCTGGTCCCCTGAGCACTGCCAGGAAGCATTCCTTAGTGCAGAGGTAAGAATATCATAGGGTATGACCTCAAAAGACATATTTTACGAACAGAAAACTGATATTCACTTCTAGAAAAACCAAGAAGGTCAGCTACCTTTTCAAAATTTCATAATGGTGTATATAAATTTAAACATTCACTATATCAGGTGATAATACAAATAATGACATGTAAACATTAAATTTTAATATTGAGGTAGTATTACAGATAAGAAAATATGAAAGGCTGCAAAAGACAATTATTAATCATGATTATAGGTATCCACTTTTTCTAATTGTTTATATTTTAAAAGAAAGAAAAAAATGAAATATGGGAAACAGGTTCATGTTTTGTTCGAGTATTAGTGAGACTTTTTAAGAGATAAAAATAAAATATAACAAGCACATTTGACTTGTATTGTGGGTATATATTTTGATTGACTTAGGAAATTGTTATTATAATCAATTGAGAAATTGGGAATTACTCCATGATGTTGACTCTGAACAGAGGTGTAAGAGAATGTGAAAATATATGAGCTGAGAATGTAAAACAAAAATGAGCTAACTATGAGATAAGTTGTGAGAAGACATGATAAACTTTTAATATAATGATAAATAAAATGAAATTAGATATAGAGTACAGAAGTTTTTATTATGTCAAAGAAAAAAGCTGAAGACTACACATGAGCTTCTTGTATATACTGAAAGACAAGAAGGAAAGATCTGAAGTCTTCAGTAAGAATTCATAATAAATATACTTATAGAATGATCAAAAACTACATAGATGGCACAGCATGTTAGCAGTACATATCTGGAACATTTTTAAAGGAGTATCATCTAAAGTGTATCTCCCTTTGAAATGAAAAACATGAAGATAATACAAGCAAAAAAAATAAATCTATATACACTGCATAGAAAGAGATCACTTGATCACTTGAATCCCGTTATTCATCGATTTGCTCGAGCAGGCGCCAGTAACATTTCCATTGGACCCTATCACGTGCCAATGAGTGTCAAATACAGCGTGATGCCACTGGCGCCTCCTCGTCTCAGTTAGACCAACGATGTTGCACTTGATCTTTTGCGCTTGCACCATCAGATCCTCGATATATGCTTCTGATGCCAGCATATGTACATTGAAAGTACAGACAGTCATTTTAGTCCTTCTTCGTTTTGGCAGCCTAGGTTGGCGTGAAATTTTATCAGGCACTGCTTGTTCACCTTTCTTACTGCTGCAGTATTAAGGGCTCTTTCAGGGTCAGGGAAATAAACATTTTTGTTACTGGATTTGGCATATTGAATATGCATCGGACAGCTTGCCAGGCTCTGCTGTGCAGGCACTATACACTCAGTAGCTTGTGGGGGTTTCTTAGAGGGTTTGGTAGAATATTCATGGTAATTAGGAGGTTTATTGTGCGGCCACTATGTGGCCACCCACAACAGGGAAAGCTGGTATCTGCTCTGCCAGGTGTATCAGCTTCTGTGGCTCAAGCATTCCTGGGTTTGAAAATGAGCATCGCCGTGTGTGATCCAAAAAGCAAAACAAACAAACACATACATAAATAATAACTAGTATCTGCATTTGTGCCACACCTGATGATTCTGAGGTGCCCAGGTTTGTTCTCAGCCACACGTGGGGAACTACAAGTGTCAGGGATGGAACCCCAACACTCCAGCCCGCAAAGCACATGCTCCATCCCAGTAAGCTCTCTAGACCCTCCCAGGTCTGTGGAGATGTATTTTATTTTGTGTTTTTTTGGGGATTCACATCCAGCAGAGTTCAGGAATCCTGGCAGAGCTCAGGGGGATCCCTGAGGCACCAGGTCTCCAACTTGTATCAGCCGCTGCATAGGCAGGCCAGTGCCCTACTGGTATCTGTCACTCTATCACCAATTGAGATTTTTTTTGCTTTTGGTATTTATTTGTTTGTTTATTTATTTAGTTATTTGCTTTTTGGGTCATACCTGGTGATGGATGCTCAGGGTTTATTCCTGGCTCTGCACTCAGGTTCTAGGGCGACCATATGGGATGCCAGGGATCAAACTCAGGTAGAAAGGTAGCACCCGACGCCGCTGTGCTGCTGCTCTGGCTCCCCCGCTAACCCCCTAAGCTGTGAGCCAACACATTCCCTGACTTTCAAAATGTTTCTCATTCTGTGTTTCTATACTTTGCCAAATCCACCACTATAGTGTGAACCACTATAGAAAGAGAAACAAGTATAAAGAGAGAAATGGGCTAGTATATAATTCAAAGGTTTGAGTTCAGGCTTTAACATATGGGAGGTCCAGGATTTTGGTGTACTGACTATGGCTCCCAATATTACCACTTCTCTGTTTGCACAGAACTGGTAGTTGTTCCAGATGATGCTGGATGTGGCTTCAAAATACAAAGTTAAAGGAGAAAATACATTATAGTCTTTAATTATTTTTATAATAAATTTATTTTTGCTTTTTGGGTCACACCTGGTGATGCTCAGGGGTTACTCCTGGCTCTGCACTCAGGAATTACTCCTGGTGGTACTGAGGGGACCATATGGGATGCTGGGGATCGAACCTAGGTTGACTGCTTGCAAGTCAAATGCCCTCCATGCTGTGCTATCGCTCTGACCCCTTGGTAATAAAATTTAGTCTGTAGATTGATTATATTGTACCACAAAAAGAATGCTACCTTGAGTAAAGTACACAGGTTATGGATTTGTTCCACCGAGTGATTGGCATGAGAGTAAGAGAGTTTGGGACAGGAGGACCCGTGAGGCTCTAAGTAGTTATTTAACACACATGTATAGTGGTGTCAATCTATTGAGGCTGACTATTTGGAAGTACAAAGACATATGGTGGGAGACTGTTAGGGATAGTGAGTTGGCAGGGGGAGAATTACGTGTCTGCAGAAGTACTGATGTTATTGAATAAGAGCAGGAATAAGTATAGGAAGTGGTGGAGGAGAATTTCAGACCCAAACCAGGTAATAAATAGAAATAAGTTTTCCTCAACATACAAATGACCATAATAATTTATGCTATTACTTGTTAGATTTCGATAAGAGCAATACATTATTTTATTGAAAGCGATTACCATTCACATTCAAAGGGAAGAAAAAGATAATTATAATTATTACTTCTCATGATCAATTTATAATAATAGTGTGGGTAATAAATGTAGCAAATAAGCTGGATGCTTAAAAGCTTGTAAAAAGAAACAAAATATTGAGAATATTAAATACAAGAAAGATCTGCACCTTCAAAAGTGACCAATTTAATTTATAAACGGCAAAGTCTTCTGAGTTGGATATTCAGGACAATCAAATAATATATATTTTATTATTTATTAAAGCAGAATTTTATATTGTATATGTTTTATTTTCTTTTGCTATGTTGTTAGTAATTTTTGTCATTTTCTTTTCCTCTGTATCCAGAGATATACCAAATCAACAATACTCCTTTTTCCTTTTTCTGTACAGATATTTTTTTGTGTTTTCTCAAGTAATTTCAGAATTGAAATTTATCATTACTATATCAAAAACAATCTAGTAAATACATTGGCTGTTTTCTGTTTTCATTGCTAAATTTGAGACTACCTTAATAATCAGAAAAAGTGAAAAAGTAATCAAAAATGTTTCACTGAGTTATCCCAGCTTCAAAGACAAAGCACCTTTATTGTTTTAAGGCTCTCAATAAAATAAAAATTAGCCTCCGAGCACCACCGGTGTGATGCAAAAAGCAAAAAAAAAAAAGAGTCTTGATCTAGATTCGAAGTAGAATTTACTTGCCAACAGCATGCCAAATGTTTAGAAAGATAATGAAATTTTTTTTTCAGAGTAAACAAACCTGAATTATGGGGATTTTAGTGGCAAAACAGTTAACTGTTTTTAAAATGTAGTTCTCATTGTATAAAGGATTCAGAAAACTGAGTAGAAAATCAGAAAAAATTCTAACATTTTATTCAAATTTCCTTGAGGAGGTTGCATATAGATAAAAAATTGATACATTCTGAAAAAATTGATACATAATTTATCAAACTTGTCACTTGTCACTTGTCTTCCCATTGTTCATAGATTTGCTGGAGCAGGGGCCAGTAAGATTTCCATTCATTGAGTATGAGGTCTATTGTTGTTACCGTTTTTGGCTTATTGAATAGGCCATGGTAGCTTGCCCAGACTCTGCTGTGGCTTGGGTTCATCCGAGGGGGCCCAGTCTTTTTCTATGTCAGACCATCAACAATCCAGGGCCCAGGAGGCAGAGCCCTGGCTGTAGACAAGCCTATCTCTTATCTGCCACCTGCCAACACAGTTGGGCACTGCAGCCACACCTGCAATACATTGAGAGGCAGGAATTTATCAAAGAAAGGAGGAAAATACTTTCTTTCATCCATGCTTTAAGTAGTAGTCATATATCTATAAATTCTCTATGAGTGACGTGAATTGATGTGAATCAGTCAATAAGCTTTTTTATAAAAATTCATTGGGATACTTTGATTGCTGTAAGTCAGTAACATTTATCCTAATATAATTAGACAAAAAATTTGGTATGAAGTCAAATATATTGATACTTGTTAAACATTTAATCTACTCAAAAATAAAATCCCATATTTTCTTCAAAATAAATTAAATAACTACTTAGCAGTTAAAAGTAGTTTTGCCTTAAGAGGTATATCTAAATGGGTCACTTTCCTTTGTTTTAGAATTTCCTACAATCCAATTTAGCCCTTGATACTCTCTTGCAACAACATTGATGGAATCTGTTAAAGCTATTAATATTTTCTACTTTTTTTGATGTTTGGGTGAGTCTGGTTAAAGCCTATTTTGTTTTTAGAAGTCATTACTCAATAGTAATATGGGTATGACCTAAGGTTTGGAAGTCATGATAGTACAAAATGGGTATAATTTAGAGTCATATATAAAATTGAACTTGGTAACAATTATTATTTGCTGTTTCTTTGAAAAATGTTAACATTTGCTTATTGTTTTAAAAATGATCTTATAGGCATTACTTAAATCCCACAAAATATTTCCTGAGTCACTTAAAATCCAGTTATAAAAGGATTATTACTTACACTATAAACTCCTATCATGAAATCAGTTTCTGAGGATGTTGCTCTAGATATTTATTTAAAAGTTATCTTTAAGTGATTCTTACGAACTTGAAGTGTGAGTCAGAAATCTTGCTGTAAAATCTTTCATAAGTCTTAAATATTGAGCTTTCTCACATCAATAATTTGCAAAATGATAGAATTTCCAATAAAGCAATATATTAGGGATAAAATAATCTAGGCTACACCCTGGAAATTTATTTCATCAGCTGATTAAAGAATGTAATCTCTCCATTTATTTATTTTACTATTGAAGTCAGTTGTTACTAAGTCACACATGTAGTCTCCTGGCAACTATAAGAAGTGTTTCAGAGGAGTTTTTAAGTGTGCAGAGGGATGCTGCTTAATAGCTGCCTGTGGAGTTGATAGCCCACTTCTCGCCTTTATCTGGGCCTCTGGGATTTACTTTTATGTTTTTATGCTACACTAAATGCCACCAAATCCTTGTAAGAATTCAGGCTTCTTTGTGGTTTAGTTCATTTCCAAAGAGTGACATTGAAATAGGAAGACAAGATTTTTTACCTTCAGTTATTTATGAACAGGACATGCCACTTGATTAAATTTGATATTCCATGTGATAGGAAATAAAGTGAAAGAGTAACTGATCAAGCATTCCTGAAAGTAGCACTATTTTAAGCTACAAAGGGAGATGTATTCTTTTTTTTTTTTTTTTTTTTGCTTTTTGAGTCACACCGGCGATGCTCGGGGGTTACTCCTGGCTCTACACTCAGGGAATCACTCCTGGCAGTGCTCGGGCCAGCTGCATGCAAGGTAAACACTCTACCCGATGGACTACCGCTCTGACCCAGATGTATTCTTATTATTAGCATACTAACATATGACTACAGAAAATTTGGAATCACCTGATCAGATTAAGAGTTCACAACCTCTAGTATCCATTTTTAATACCTTAATACTCTCAGGAAGTCTTTGATGCTATACATGTATATGGTTTAATGTATGTGTATGCATGTATAACCATGTATTAATATTTGACACGTATTAATGTTTTCGAGACTCATGATATTCACAATTTTCTCCTTTAAGATATACACTTATTTGAGAATACTTTAGAACTTCATTTGAAAATATGCATTATCTTGATTCATTGTTTCCTGAGGAAAATAAAATAAACAGTTGAAAAACATTGAAAACATTGAAAATAGGAGCATTTATTCAAACTCCCATTATGTTTTCTAAAGTCAAATTTTGCAAATAATTTTTAGTTTACTACAAAACTAACAAAGGCAAGTCCTGAGGGAGACATTTGTAAAGTCTTCTGACATTTTGATATATTTATTTAATAACTAGAATAACATATATCTTTGTGAATTTATGACAACTATTTAACTGAGATATTGAAAAGTATGAAAATGTGGTATTTCAAAATGCCACTATCTTAATAATGTCATACTTTTGCTATATGATGCTGCTGTGAAAAAAATCCATGTATTAGGCCGGGCGATAGCCCAGCGGGTAGGGCGTTTGCCTTGCACGCAGCAGACCTGTGCCGGCCTGGGTTCGATCCCGGCATCCCATATGGTACCCCGAGCACTGCCAGGAGTAATTCCTCAGTGCAGAGCCAGGACAAACCCCTGAGCATTGCCAGGTGTGACCCAAAAAAGCAAAAAAAAACAATCCTTGTATTACCAAATGGGGCTACTGATAAGTACAAACACTGGATGTAGAAGAATATGCAGAATAGGAATAATTTAAAAGCATGAGAGAAATTTATGAAATGTGCTTTAAAAGATAGAAACTTTAAAATCTCAAGCCACTAGAGACAGATTTGAAGATCTGAATTTGAAATATTTTGAGTAATAGTCACATCATCTGATCATGAGTAGACACAAATATAAAACTGAGAACCGAATTTGTTTTCACATCTAATAGCGCCAAATAAATTGTATGCATATATATGTATATATGTACATATACTCATTTATGCTACATATAATATGCATATATTCAATTATATACATATATACATTGTATATGTAATATCCATGTATATATGTACATACACATATTTTGCTATATAGTATATATACATATATTATATGTTATATATCTTTATAATGGATGAAAAAGGAAATTTTATAAAGTTTAAGGGTCTGAATAGCAGTATTAGGCAGTTTTTTATGACAAATTTATTCAAATATTTAGTTTTCTGAGACAGAATTGTCCTTTTGCATCGTCCAGAAAGAGACAACTTTGCATGCCAGCTCAGCATTAAATGTCAGTCTTTATGCCGTCAGGAGATTGCCTCATTAATCACACTGCCATGGTCTTAGGGAGTGGGTCTCTGAACCAGAAAATGGAATAATTTTAACACAGGGTCAGATAATTCACCCCGGCTGGGACCATTTCATAAAATGGGGACCTGGATTATTATAAAGTAGAATGGACTGTGAAGCATGTTTTCTTCGATTCAGAATCACAGGCCTAAGAGTACAAAATGTCCTAGCAGCAGCTTTTAATTTAGTTTCCATCAGTGATGTCCTTTTTTTATTCATAGAAGAAATTATAAAACCATTTTTATTTCCATGAAGTAGAATGAGATTTTCAGATTCTAGATCTCTGAAAGGAAATTGATCTCTATTTTTTCACTATAAAAAAGTGTAAGCCACCTAGTCAGGATTGTAAAAGTGAAGTTGAACATTCATATTTATTCTGAGATCCAACTACATAGACACCAAATCCCATAATTGTGCACTCAATCATGTTTAGAATCAGCTTCATGTGTTTCCAAGTAGTGTTAGCATACAGTACATGGTGTAGTTATGTGCAGTCTCGAGGTGATAGATATTCTGTGGAGTTTCTTAAACAGCTTATCACAAGTTATTAGAAGCAAGGTTCACCTCTCACTGACAATGGGGAATCACCAACAAAGGAGTGTAGACCGCCAGTTATTTCATCTGCATAAAAATGACATTTGCTGCAATAGCTCTGCCCTGGGCAAGACCCGGTTTAGGGATGGATAGGGACATAAGTGCATCAAAGCTGCTCAAGCATTTGAAGACAGCAGAGTAAACAAAGTAAGTGCTTTAAGGGGAAACTGAAGCAGAATGTTAAGTGATTCAGCAGAGCTTTATGATGCCTGAACATTCCTAGGGCAGACTTAGGAATCTGACACAGAAAGGCGACAGCGTGTTTTGTGTAATTAAAAAATAAGATGGAAACAGATATGGGCAAAGAAATGCTGCCATGGAAATTCATAACCCCTCTTTGTATGTTTGCATGTTACTTTTGACTAAACAAATACCTTTAAATCTAATAGATGGTAGAGATAGTTTCCTGAGCAATCACAAAATCCAGACATAAGACAGTTTCTGCCAAGATGCATGGCACAGAACAAACTAATAAGCTAGAAACAGTTCTCCAAATTACAGAGAACTAAGTATGCTCTGGTGCTACTTTCTAGACTATAAAATGTACTAATCTGTGGTAATTACCACCTAAAGGAATAAGATACACTAAGCAAAAGCATTTAAAATTTGTTGAACATCACATAGAAAAACATGTTGGAGCGAATAGGTAAGAATAGTAAATGTCTCATTCTTCTAATCAAATAGTATGCTATCTTTTTTTAAAAAAAATTTTATTATACCACAGTGAAACATACAATTACAAAGGTGTTCATAATTGGTTCTTGGTAATACAGTATACCAGCACCCATCCCTCCACCAGTGCCCCATTTCCACCACCAATGTACCCCACCCCCCCGCCCACCCCATGCTGCCTTAATAGCAGGTACCCCAGTTTCCTCTCTTTCTCTCTCTCTGTCTCTCTATCTCTGTCTCTGCATCTCTCTCACTCTTATTTTACACATTGTGGCTAGCCCTGCAGGTATTTAGAGTTTATCACTTAAGTCTCTTTGTGTATATTCAATAGTGAGTTTTAATCTGCCATTACCATTTCCCACATTTAGTAAAACACTGGTATCTATTTATGTTGTATTAATGAATGCAGTCATTCTATATCTGTCCTTTTCCTTCTGACTAATTTCACTCAGCATGATAGTCTCCATGTCCATCCATTTGCAGGTAAATTTCATAATTTCATCTTTTCTGACAGCCGCACAGTATTCCATAGTGTAGATGAACCACAGTTTCTTTAGCCAGTCCTCTGTTCTCGGGCATTTAGGTTGTTTCCAGATTCTAGCTATAGGGAATAGCGCAGAGATGAATAAAGAAGTACAGATAGTGTTTCTGCTATGTGTTTTCCCGGTCTCTCGGGCATATTCCCAGGAGTGCTATTGCTGGATCAAATGGGAGCTCAATATCTAGTTTTCGGAGGAATGCCCATATTGTTTTCCAAAAGGGCTGGACCAGTCGGCACTCCCACCAACAGTGGATGAGAGTCCCTTTTCCCCCCACATCCACACAAGCACCGGTTGTTCTTGCTGTTTTGGATGTGTGCCAGTCTCTGTGGTGTGAGATGGTACCTCATTGTTGTTTTGATTTGCATCTCCCTGATGATTAAAGATGAAGAGCACTTTCTCATATGCCTTTTGGCCATTCAAATTTCTTCTTTTTTGGAAGCTTCTGTTCATTTCTTCTCCCCATTTTTTGATGGGGTTGGCTGTTTTTTCTTGTGAAGGGCTACCAGTGCCTGATATATCCTGGATATTAACCCCTTGTCAGATGGGTATTGGGTGAATGTCCTTTCCCACTCTGTGGATTGTCTTTGTATCTTGGTCACCGTTTCTTTTTAGGTGCAGAAGCTTTTTAGTTTTATATAAGCCCATTTGTCTATTTTTGCTTCCATTTGCTTGGTCAGTGGTGTGTCGTCTTTAAAGATACTTTTCGTTTCGATGTCGTAGAGCGTTTCTCCTATGTTTTCTTCGATGTACCTTATAGATTCATGTCTGATGTTGAGATCTAGAATCCATTTTGATCTGACTTTTGTGCATGGCATTAGAAGGAGGTCTAAGTTCATTTTTTTACATGTAGCTGCCCAGTTTTCCCAGCACCATTTGTTGAAGAGGCTTTCTTTGCTCCACTTAATATTTTTTTGCTCCTTTATCGAAGATTAAGTGGTTGTATATTTGAGAATGTGTTTCAGGATACTCAGTTCTATTCCATAGGTCTATAGGTGTGTCTCTATAGCAATACCACACTGTCTTAATTACAACTGCTCTGTAGTAGAGCTTGAGGTTGGGGAAAGTGATACCTACCATCTTCTTTTTCCCAAGGATTGCTTTAGCTTTCTGTGGAGTTTTATTATTCCATACAAATTTCAGGAGTATTTGTTCAACTTCTTTGAAAAACATCATGGGTATCTTTATAGGGACCGCATTGAATCTGTATAAAGCTCTAGGGAGTATTACCATTTTGATAATGTTAATCCTTCCGATCCATGAGCAGGGAATATGTCTCCATTTCCTCAGGTCTTCTTTTATTTCCTGAAGTAACGTTTTGTAGTTTTCTTTAGTATGCTATCCTAATTTGATTAGACATGCTGTGCTGAGACATGCTTACCCCTGCCTCCCCCAGAAATATATGTATAAGCATCACTTGATCACTTGATCACTTGAATCCCGTTATTCATCGATTGGCTCGAGTGGGCACCAGTAACATTTCCATTGGACCCTATCACTTGCCAATGTAGCCCTATGGCATCTGGTTGATTCAGGAATATGAAGAGCCTCAAACCGTTCCTTCCTATATTTAATCTATTAAATGTACCTATTAAGCATAGTATAAGCATAGAGCATACTTCATTTTCCTGTGTTCCACCTCTCTTTTGAAAGTTTTTATTTTATTTATTTTTGCATTTTATTTTTTTTCTTTATTTAAACACCATATATTACAAAGTCCAAATTTTTCAAAATACAGTTGTTACAAGGATTTATATTCAACATCAATCCCACCGCCAGTGTGCACTCACCGTCACCAGACTCTCATTTTCCACCCAGGCCCCAGCCCCCTCACTGCTTCCTTAGCTGGCAAAACTATATTGACTATTACAATGTATCTATGGGAATGGTATTGATAAACTCATGGCCCATTTCTGGATTGCTACAAGTGAAATTGGACCAACTATGATCTGATTTACACTTTCTACATTTATAGAACGTTGTGGGTTTCTGCTACTCAACCTCACGCGACCGCAACTGCAATGGTTGACAATTCAAATTTTGCAACCATATTTGAGCCTATCCTATGCATACACTGAATAATCTATTTTATATTGCTTTTTTTAGAACTAATTTGCCAAAAATGGTCAAGAAATATATTCTTAGAAGAAAGTTAATGAAGATTACCAAATTTCACAATGGTCCCATTGGCCATTAAGCCCACTGTATAAGAAATTACTGATATGTCCTTGTAGAATAGACATTGTGACTAGGCACGTTATTGTGTGTCCTATACTTAAATCTATTAAATGTGACGCTATACCTGGTAGATCAGTGAGGTATACCAGATTTTGAGAAGTCCCTCACGTTCTTGTCCCAATGATAAGCCCCAATAACAATCCTCAGGTAAAACTTAACTGTATTTATTATTTTTTCAGAATAAGAGTTTAGATATCTATTGTAGATCATTATAAGTTCATAAACATAGTCAATAACACAGTCACATTCTCATGTTCACATGGGTCTTTTATTCTCACTTTTTATGGTCCTGCATTTTCTTTCTTTTTTTTTTTTTTTGCTTTTTGGGTCACACCCAGCAATGCTCAGGGGTTACTCCTGGCTCTGCACTCAGGAATTACTCCTGGCGGTGCTCGGGGGACCATATGGGATGCGGGGATCGAACCCGGGCCAGCACAGGCCAGCCGCGTGCAAGGCAAACGCCCTACCTGCTGGGCTATCTCTCCGGCCCCTCATTTTCATTTATTAATATAGATATAGATAGATCTTTTGTTGCTATTTGGTACAAATTAATGATTTAGGCTATTAATAGAACAGAAAGAAAGTATCCAAGGACAAATATATTACTCTTCTGATTCTAATTTAACATTAACTTTTCCACTTTCTTTTTTGTTTGTTTTTGGGTGTAGCGCCCAGCAATGCTCAAGGGTTACTCCGATTCTGCACTCAGAAATTATTCCCTCTGGTGTGCTTGGGAAACCATATAGGATGCTGAGGATTGGTCTTGGGTCAACCAGGGAGGGTTGGACTCGGATCAGCTGGGTGTCAGACAAATGCCCTGCCAACTGTACCATTGGTCCAAACCCGCCACTTACTAAACTATTGGGATAATTCCTACAAATAACATATTTAAAGAGATCATTTTAATAGTTATTTATCTGTTATTGAATAAACAGGGAGGCAAGTATGGTAGAAGTCTCTGGCATGTAAGGAACACCTCATATTGATTGAATTCATGTTGCATTGACCTTACAATAGATATTCTTTTTTTTTCAATTATACAACCATGAGATATACAACTATGAAACTATTCATGAATGGGTCCAGTCAAATTGTATTTATTTTAAAAGAAATGATTTTTTTGTAGAATTGATTATGTTTCAAATAGTGCTATAATCTGTAAATTTATGTGTAATTTCAGTATATGTCTGAATATTCATATGGATAGAAAATGAATACAATTTCAGGTTTCATACAGAAAATTTTTATTTCTTTGTATATTTGAAAATTGTTTTCTAGAACACTTTTGTATTATATAAAATATGTCCTTTAGGGTCTGAGTGATAGTACTGTGAATAGGGTACTTGCCTTGCATGTGGGTTTCCCAGCTGATCTCTGTTATGACTGATATTTCCTTAGCTCTTCTAGATTGACCTCTGAGTGCAGAGACAGAAGAAAGCCCTGAACAAAACCCGGTTTGGTGCGAACTCCCCGGCTCCCATAAAAAATATATACCCAACGAATAGAGTACTTGCAAGTAACAAATTAAAAGAATTACATAAAAGAATAGATATATTAAAAAAAAAGAACTGCATGATTTTTGGGTCACACAAAGCTGTGCTCAGGGGTTGCTGCTGACTGTGACCCATAGCAGTGCCCAGAAGACTGCATTAAGCCATGCTGTGGACTTTCTAGGGTCAGTCCAGTAAGACAAGATTCATAGATCTTGCCCTATCTGCAGTACAGATTTTGAATATATTTTGATGTTATGCTGAAAGTGCTATCCGAGTTCTCTGAGTTCTTTTTTTCTTTTTTTTGCTTTATTGGGTCACACCCGGCAATGCTCAGGGGTTTCTCCTGGCTGTGCACTCAGGAATTACTCCTAGCGGTGCTCAGAGGACCATATGGGATGTCGGGGATCAAACCTGGGCAAGCATAAGCCAGCCGCATGCAAAGCAAATGCCCTACCCGCTGGTCTATCTATCTCTTCGGCCCCTCTGAGATCATTTCACTTCCAAATATTCAGATCATCTGCTGACATTAGTGATACTCTAAATGTTTTCTTCAAAGGATTACATGACTTATATATTTGAGTAAAAGTTTCTATATTCTTCTTTTGGATTTTCTAGAAACATTTTTAAATATTTTTCTTAGAAAATTTTCTGTTTTTACAGTATAAAATATGATGTTTATAAATTAAATGAACCATGAACGAATGGTTTGAGGCTCTTCGTTTTCCTGAATCAATCAGATGCCATTGGGCTACACTGGCACGTGATAGATCAAATGGAAATGTTACTGGCGCCCGCTCGAGGAAATCGATGAACAATGGATGTCTAGTGATCTAGTGATAAATTAAATTGATTTGCTTGTTAAGCTATAGTTATTCCTTCAATTTTTTATCAGTGTGCTTGCAAGCTAGATGAGTTGTATATTTCCCTGGGTCAGCAAGATCCTTTCTGCTGTGTTATTGAAATGTGTATGTCATATATATATATATATATATATATATATATATATATATATATAACACACACATATATATTATATATTTACTGGATGGCATCTATTCAAATGTAATTAATTTTAGGTAATACAGGTTTATGTTAAAGCAAACAAACAGTCTCTCGTCTTTGTCCAGGGAGTTCGGGGGGTGGGTGTCGGGGGGGAAAACAAACCTAAAAAACCCATCTTTCGTAAAATGTATGTGGTATAGAAAATCAGAAAGCACTAAAGGACATTTTGCATTGCACTGTAAGTCAGTTTAGTACTAAATGTATAAAATGTCTTTCGAACATTTGGGAAAAGGGACTTTTTTATTTTTACACAGTGGATGATATGCAATATGTACAAAACTGTTATTGAACCAAATACCTATTTTATAGAAAATGCACCACAAGCATTTTTCAGAGCTATTTTCTTTTTGTAATGCTGCCAAGGTCAATGTTATCATAGTGTGGCCAAAGTATTCCAAACATCACATTAGTAAAAATTGCATTCACATGCTCTTTTCCAAATTTTAATACTTTACCAGAATGCATATATTTGCACTTCTGATCTTTCTGCAGAAATCCCAGGTTTGTTGAAGAAAAACGTTGTGCATTATTTTTGCATATAAATATTTTCTTCAATGATGCAGTGTATTGGATAAGAAAGTAAATCACAGGAAATATTCCTATTGGGAAAAATTTAAGATTATATACATATATAGTCTCTTAACTTACTAAGGAATTATTTATTCTCATTTAAAATAACCTATCTATCATTAATAAATTAATGGCATAAATATGATAATGAAAAATTAACACATTATTATTTAATGAAGGTGCTTTAAAAATTCTATAGCACTTTTACCTAATAGTCGAAGGTAGATTTTAGTAAAGTTTAAAATCATGTAAATAATTCATTTTAGTTGTCTTAGAAATAAAAAATAAATTCTCTCATAAGTAAAAGTAGTGAAATTATATAACATATTTTTTCAGATGGATTACTTTTATATAAAGTATATCTTTGTTCTTCTGAAACTTCCCTCATAACTTACCAAAAATGTAAAATATATTGAAATTAATTTTAATGAAAGTTATCCAACCATGAAATATATACCAATGTTAAACCTATTTGATTTTTTTTCTAAAAACTTTTTGGAAACCAGGGTTAAAGATGTTTATTTCCAACCTTCTTAAAACTATGCATAGAACTGCTTTCTTTAACTGAGGCTTAATCTTCTTTCTCTCACATCTCCTCCTTTGAGAATTAAACTGACCTCATAGTCAGGTAAGATGCATATTCCTAGAGATTTCTGTTTCGCCAACCCATCCCACTACTCATGAACAGTAATTTTGAACTTCCTAATTTGTGAGGCACTATTCTAGGAAGTACAGATACTAGAGTGGACAATGTCCAAACTTCCAGGATTCATGAAGTTAATTTTCAAGCAAGCAGAAGGAGAAAAAGCACACACCATAATTTGGTTTACTCTAAAAGAGTTTGGAAGATTGCAACATTGCATAAGGAACATAAATGAGAGGATAAAGGGTGATACAGATTATGTGTAAAAGTGAGGAAGATTGGTGAGTTCTTTCAGTCTAAAAGCTCAGGAAAGTTCTCCTGGCAAAGAGACACTTGGTTATCAGCAAAAATAGAGAAGAGAAGGCAGTAAGAGAATCTGTTTGGGGAAGAGGGTTTTAGGAAAGACTCTAAGATTGGAAAGCATAAGAGGAAAAGCGTCCTGTCGGGCTGGTTAGTGAGAGAACGTAGAGTGTGCAAGAAAGAAGTTGGAAGGAGCAGCTACATGAGTTAAAATAAAATACACATTTATCCATCCATCCATCCATCCATCATCCATCCATCCATCCATCCATCCATCCATCCATTCATCCATCCATCCATCCATCCATCCATCCATCCATCATCCATCCATCCATCCATCCATCCATGCATCCATGCATCCATCCATCCATCCATTCATCCATCCATCCATCATCCATTCATTCATCCATTCATTCACCCATTCATTCACCCATCCATTCATTGATCCATTCCTTTGTTCATTCATTCATTCATTCATTTACTCGTGTGTTCATTCATTCATTCATTCATTCATTTAGATTTACGAGTCCTGCCCAGCAATGGTCAGGGATTACTCCTGGCTCTGCACCCAGGAATTACTCCTGGTTGTGCTCTGGGGACCATATGGGAAACAACGGATGGAACCCCTATAGACTGTGTGTAAGGAACATGCCCTACCTGCTGTAGTGTTGCTCTGGTCCCACGTACTGTAATTTTTCATAAGTGTATCAGAACTTAGCAAGCTATCCGTGTCGTACTTGATATGCCAAAAACCAGTAACAATTATAGATCTCATTCCCATGACCTCATGGAATGGTTTGAGGCTCTTCATGTTCCTGGAGCGAGAGTTGCCCTAGCATGTGAAGGGACGTATGGAGATGTTACTGGTGCCCGATCGAGCAAATTGATGAACAACAGGAAGACAAGTGATACAAGTGATCAGAGAATGTCTTGAAACTAATATCTATGGAGACAACATATGGCACATATGTAGATTTATTTTGATTATAAAATAATCAAAATAAATGTAGCTAAAATAAAAATAAATGTAGCTAAAATCAAAATAAATGTAGCTAAAATTGTTACTAAAATTGTGAAAAATCCTTCATTAACTTCTGTAGATATCCTCAACCAGTCAATGATTAACTTAGTATTTCTCTGGGCAAAAAGTATTTCTATCTACACCATGCATAAACCAACAAAGAAGAAACTTAAACTCTTTCCTCTTCACCTGGATTGCTTAGAAGAGTGAGTAGTATTTGTCCAGGTCTGTATTACCTCCCTTTTTATAATCACTGCTCTTTAATGATTATTTCATTGACAGTCCCTGACTCCTGTGTTATATTCAGCTCACCTTATCTCTGTTTAAGTACCTTTAAAATAATTAAGAAAAATATGTACCATGAGTTACCATTTCTTCTCTGCCTCTAGGATCAGAACAATATTGATGTTCTGACCTCAGATCTCAGAGCTGGAAATTTCCTTTATTTGTGTTTCTTTCCAAAGGAAACTCTTTACCAGCATTCTGAATTCCAACCTGTAGTGACTTACCTGGGAATATAAGTTTTCTTAATTAATTTATTTATTTTTAATTTTTTAGGGTTTTGTTTTTTTAATTAATTAATTTATTTATTTTAATAGTTTTAAAGGAATTTATATCATCTATCATTAGCCTCCTTTTCTCTGCTGCATATTTTCATCCATGGTGTCTTCCAAGTTTCTTTTTTTGCTTTGCCTCTGGTATTTTTCTCTGAAGAGGTCAATGATATTTAAATGTTTCCCCATGTAAAATACTACACATATAGCTGGAGGTTACAACCATGTCTGTGGAAGGCTCTACTTTGTTTCACAACACAGGATACAAGGCATATTATAAACTACATATAACTTGTAAAGCTATATACCATTTATTTCACATCTCTCTGAATCTACTATTTTGTTATTTCATTTTCTCTTGCATAATTTTATGTAGAACACTATAGTTTATCTGCTTTCATTTCCCACAAATTTTATTTTCCATATTTCATGAAGGTTCTCCTTCAATCTATTTATTAAATGTATTTGTTAAAAGGTCCATTTCAGGGGCGGGCGTGCAGCGGTGGGCTTTGCTCTCGGCCGGCCCATGCCGGCCCGGGTTCGCCCGGCTCCCATAGGTCCCCGAGCCGGGGTGTCTGGTGGGCGGGAGAAACCTGAGCTCGCCAGTGGCCCGCAAAAAAAGGTCTTTCAAATGTTCTATTTTTTTTAAATTTTGGTTTTGAGGCACATCCTCAGATTATCAGGGATTACTATTTCTAGCTCTTTGCTCAGAAATCAATTCTGGTTGTGCTGGGGATTTGATTTGAGTCCACTGCATACAAGGCAAGTGATACCTCTCTTATTACTTCTATTATGTCTCTAAGCCATTATAGAAACATTTAATACCTTTTTACTAACATTAGTGACTAATTTTATATATCATTTCAAAATTTCTAAATAGTCTTTAATATTACTGATTCTGTATTGTAAATATTTTGTAAGAATGGAAATATTTTAACAGCTTTATTTAAATGACTTACATACAAAGAGTATTTCTAATTCAGTGAGTTTGAACATACACATATTTTGTGCAGCCAACACAGATCGATATTAGGCATACTCAACACTTCCAAGTGTTCTTGAATGTTTTTCTTTCCCAATTTGTCTATTTGTTTTAAGTGAAGAATACCAATAAGATCTGTCATCATAAAAAGTTTGAAGTACAAAATTGCGTGCTGTTAACTAAATAAGCAAATTGTACAACAGATCTATTGAGCACACCGAACATAAACAACTTTATTCTCTTTAAGTAGGGCTTATTTAAAGAGAAAAAAAGCTCAAGAAAAGTAGATTACAGAAAGCCTAAACATTTAAGATATAAAAAATATAAAATTATCGTTCTAATCTGGGAAATTTCTCCCTAGTCACATTCATAGTCTCCATTTTTGCTCACAACTGAAACAGTTTTGATTCTTAAATTCTGTTCTTTCATTTCCCTTTTTTGTTTGACATGTATTACATGTCAATCTTGTACAAAGACTGTTTCAAAACAACTAAATCATTTTATTAGCTTGACAAATCCCTATGCAAGTTGCATTGTGATGGTAATTCCTATGGCCCCAAGGGGAGAGCCTTAGTATCTTTATTCTGTTTTCATAATTACGTATGCATGCATGAGGGGTTAAATATCCATATGTGGTCTTATCCTCCTCATAAGTGAGTTTAAACTATATGTAAAAATTAAAAATGTTTATATATGAACCACATTGTCTTATTTCCAGTCTATTTTTTTAATAATCACTTTGCTGAGCATATTGTCCTTCTATCTCTAACCTTGGCATTTATTTGTACTCTTAATTTTTTACAAAAGGAAATCCATCCACTGTAATTCTTAAAGCAGATAAAACAATTGTAGTTATTTCTAATATTACTGCTAATTTTTTATGAAACTTCCTTAAAAAATTCACTTCCAACCCCATCTAGACCTTCAAAGAACTCACATACCCACAAACACATCATTTACTTTCTTAAAAATAAGCTGTCCCTGCACTAAAATATGCTTCAACACATTAACCATCTGACAAAACAAAACTAGTTATCTTTAAGATTGGAACACAAATTATCTTTTCTGCTAAGATTTTTTAATATTACAGGTAGAATTAAAATAATAGATATATTAATTAGAATAATAATATGTGATCACTGTCACTGTATCACTGTCTTCCCGTATATCATTGATTTGCTCAAGTGGGCACCAGTAACATCTCAATACTTCCTGTCACATGTGAGATAGCCCAAGGGCATCTGCTTGCTCCAGGAACATAAAGAGCCTCAAACCATTCCATCAGGTGATGGGAATGAGGTCTATAATTGTTACTGGTATTTGGCATGTCAAATACGACATAAGTAGCTTGCCAGGCTCTGCCGCGGGTGGGATAATCCAGTGGTCACCTCAAAACTCGAGCAATTATTGATATCAAGCATAAGTAAATTGAATGTACTCTAATGTGACTCAGTTTGGATTCAACACTGATTGTAAATCATATTGCATTACTTTATTCAATGTTATTGTATTAGTCTTGGGCCACTTTCACCAATACTTAGGACTTACTCCTAACTCTGTGCTCAGGGACAATGTGCAGTGCTACGTTGTCAACCAGATTCTACCATGTGTAATATGAGCACCACCTATACCGTTTGTACCATGTTTCAGTATTTAGGTGTAATATAAGCTATGTGATGGGTTATATTGCTGTTTAATTATGCTCAGATTATAGTGATTATTGGACTTTACATGTGGAGAAGTAGTCAATCTTAAATCATTGCTTCCATTGTTTACAATGTCTTTGATATGTATGTTGTATTTTTGTAGCTTTATTATTATACTTTAGTCACTCTCTTAATACTATGTTCTATTATCTTTCAATTCTTATACCTGTGCTTCTGGAATGGGAACAAAGTAGATCCTCCATAACTGTATGATGGGTGCATCATTATATAGTTTACAAGAAGAATAAGATATGGGAGTCACTTGCCCACCACCAGATGACATTTGTTTCTTTTGCTTTAATTTATGATAGCTTTTCTAATGGCTTTAGTAATTTTAATGGCATTTTTATTAGTCAAGATAATGATTTTGTGCCTTACAAATGTTTTAGATATTGGTCGCTGCAGAGAAAATATTATTAATGTCATGAATATTGCTGATAATTCTATGATACAGCCTCCATTATGTCTAAAACCTGTCCAATAGAATCAATGAGATGACGATGCTATAATTAAAGTTACTCACCCAACACAGTCAAAGTTTTAAATGGTATCTACAGTAACTTGGTTCTGATTTTAGTTTTTTCTTTTTAATAGTTTTCCAGTATAAATCCCTAATCAAAAACATGTCCATTTGAAGGTATGCACACATTCATGGCTAAATTAAGACCTATTTAGTTATAGTTCATTTTTACAGAAAGCTCTTGCTCTCACAACTTTGAAAGTTAACTGCTTGTATTGCAGCAAATAGAGAACAAGGCAAAAAGAATCAATGAAATGTGGTAGATCTATTTTTTGCATTTATATTATTCATAAAGACAGTGTAGCCTCTGATGACATATTAAATAGGATATTGAATTATTTAGCTGTTTTCTAAGAAACTAATTAAATATATTCTATTTAAAACACAGATACAATTAATGATGTTGAGTTTCCATTTTTAAATTGATTTTTCATAAGCAAGAAAATAATATAGAAAAAGATGAATCTTAGAACATGTTTATGTAATTTTGAATCCATTTAAAAGGTCAAGACAAGACATAACTAATGGATTGAAATGTTTTTCTCTAGCTTTAGACAGCTTTTAAGTTCAGTCTGAACTTTTACATCTCAGTTCTAACTCTATTTTAATGCATAAATAAAAGCCCTTTGGTCGAGTTATCATGAGAGACCCTATTAAAATGACACTAAGCAATGGAATACAATTTTATTCATTCAGAGATAAGATTTAAATGGAGCACTTATCTTTTCATTTAGGCAACATTCTCCAAAGGAGGTGGTACTGGCCTGGGGTGAAGGATGGGGGTGGTGGAATAATCCAGGCAGCTGGTAGTAGTCTGGAGAGAAATTGGGGGGGTATCTGGTTCTTAATTTAAAGAAGTTAGGTTCCACTTAACTCACAGTTTTTTTTTCCTGAAAATGAACTGTAGGCCAAATATGTTTAGGAACTATTAGTGCAGAATTTGATTATAAATATGTTGTTAATCAGATTTTTTTTCAGTCAAAAAGATTTATTTAGGGCTAAATTGAAAGCACTGGAGATAAGGTGCTTGTTTTATGTGAATCCAGTCCTGGTTTTAAAGCTCAGCACCACATTTGACCCCCAGCACTCCCCAGAGACTTTTGAAATGGACGTAGAATCCTGTAAATTAGTTTCATAGAATTCATCGTCCTGTATATCCAAAAGAGCCAATATCATTTCCCAAAAAAAGATTAAGTTCCATGCATGTATCTTTCCTGATGTAGTTGGTGAGCAGTTGTTGTTAAATCTTTTGCATCAAAGCTATGTATGTGTGTGTGTGTGTGTGTGTGTGTGTGTGTATGTGTATGTGTTAGAGAGAGGGGAGAAATAGATAGAGAGGCAGAGAGACACTCTTAGATACAAAAAACCCTAAATCTCATCACCCATATGAGTCTTACACAATGTGAGAGTATATTTTTTCTTTGTTCAATTGAAAACAAACCTGAAACTGAGAGGAATATGAGGCATCCATTGTATGATGACACTTTGTGAGATGAAAAAGAGACCAGTGCCAGAATCAGGGACTACAGCTAATATTTTGGCTTTTGTTCCAAAATGTGCAGCAAACAGGAGACAGCAGAACATAATGAGATTAATAAAGAAAAATTCTGTCTATGAAAAATTTCCAATTACACAACTAAAATGGCTCTATTCCGTTCATTAGTGTTTCAGTTATCAGGGCCTGATGGATTCTATTTCTGAAGTTCATGAGCCTTGAGGTGCACAAGTTGTCTGGTCTTTTATTCTAAGCTGGCACTTTACCAGTAGAAAATCCACAGCTGTTTGTAACCGATTTGAGGAAATGCCCTGTTTGCATGAACTCCTCTGTAGAGGCATGACTCATATTTGAGGATGATGGAAATATCAAATTACCCAGTTCATTTTTGATTTCCTGAAGTTTTGATCTCCTAATGTAACATTTCAAGTGAAGATTAGTTTTATAACTGGAAACAATGAGAATGAAAAGAGTATCTCCCTAGGTGCAGATCTATCGAAGCATGTGCAATACGATTTTAAAATCCACTCATCTGCTCAACCACAAAACTTTGAGCTAACATAGATATTGGGCCTTGTTCATCTCTGATTCCTGAAAGCAAGGAAGGAATTTAGTAGATTTTGTTGAAATGAAATAAACTCAAAGAAAGATCATAAAATTAAAGACACATTGCTTCTGTATATGATTAGAGTAATGTTGAAATCAAGTTTGCCTTATAATCACAAAACATCCTTTGATTTATACAAAACTAACGTAAATTAAAATTCATAGTATATTTCATTGAATTTCAAATAAAATATTTTCCTTTTAAAAAGTAGATTTCATTTATGCCATTACATTATTTGGATAAGACTTTTATTTGTCTTAGCCAAGAAGTATTTCTTATAAAGTCAAAGAAATCTGGGGCCGGACCAATAGTGCAGTGGGCAGGGGTTTGCCTTGCACGCAGCTGACCCGTGCCGGTCTGGGTTCAGTCCTAGGCATCCCATATGGTCCCCCGACCACCGCCAGGAGTAATTCCTGAGTGCAGAGCTAGTAGAAACCCCTGAGCATTGCTGGGTGTGACCCAAAAATGCTAAATAAATAAATAAATAAATAAATAAATAAATAAATAAATAAATAAATAAATAAATAAATAAATAAATAAAGTCAAAGAAATCTGCCAGACTAGAGTAATGGTTCTGCATGTACTGTTTCTACGTGGTATAACTCTGACCTGGGTTCCATCCTGGGCACCGTATATGATGCCCTAAATCTCTCTAAGAGCGATCAGTCAGCACAGACCCAGGAGGAAGCCTTGTGCGTTCTTGATATAGCTCAAAAACAAGCAAAAAAAATATAAACAACTGAATCTATATACATATATATGTACAAAATAAATATATGTACAGATCCGGTTCAGGGGGCTCACCGCTCAGGGTCTTAATAGTATGTCGTGTTATGTAAGATAGATGTCAGACTATATACAATGTGTTTGTGTGTGTGTGTGTATATATAGTGTGTATATATATTTATAAATAGTGTGTGTATGTGTGTCCTAAATTCCTAAATGTTTGGTGCTCTTAAATATGTCTCAATAACAGAAACTTAAATTAACATCCATGATATAGGTATTAATTGTGTAACATTTGTGAACAAAATCAAATTAATATTAATTTCTGATTTTATAAGAATAAAATGTCATTGTTTTTAGGAGAATAGCTAAGACATTAGTGCCTATAGATGCAGCAGAACAAAATAAATGAGTACACACGTGCATACATGCATATTGTAGGTGAGGATTTTTTCAAGTTCAGAAATCTGCAATGAATCTACAAACCCACATGTCCCACATAGCACAATTGATCTCATATTATAAACGTATCTCTCCTGAAGTAGAAAACATGTGCAAGACTATTTTAGACTAAACATATGCTAGTGTGTATTTGTGTACTTAGAGGAGACTAAATCAGTATACTATTCATCTATTTCGTCATTTATTTATGCATTTGGAGGTCTTACTTGATGGTGCTTGCAGGCTAATTCCTCCTCAGTGCTAGGGTCAATGAGGTTCCTTAGTTTGACTTGTCTTCCTGCATTTGAAGCCTGAACGCTAGCCTTTGGAGCAAGCTCCTGAAATACCATTTTTCACTAATGGTATTTAAATTTCATGTTTGCTAGAAACAACAGATTTCAAATATAAAATATTAAATTATTAATATTGTTAAATAATGCAATTTCTCAATTCCACTTACCCACTTGCACATCTAACTTTATATAGAAATGGGTAGCTGACCATTTTATAAATTTACATTTATTTAGTACATATAGCCTCTATTTTATCTCTCTTCAATAAACAACCTTCATTATTTTTTACTCATGGAAAATAAAACATAGAATACTTCGGTATGAAATAATTGCTTTTTTTGGGTAGTTATTGCATAGCTCATATAATATGCTTTAAAGTATCTAAGATTTTCTAAAGGTAATTTACTGGTTGTCTCTTGCTGCAACAAACAGTCACAAAACGTTTTGCAGTCTTCTGGCACCTCACAGGGCTGTGACTTATGAATATGCTAATGAGGCTGCATCCAGAACTGGCAAAAACTCAGGACTCACACACAATTACGGTTTTGGCAGCTCTCGGCGCTATGATACCAAGCCTGACAAGGAATATTTAGGTTAATTAATGCAAGGTATAGCTTTTTCCATTTGGATTGTAGAACTCTTTCAACATTACCGTCATTTAGGAATGAACTTTTTTCTCTTTCTTTTGCAATGGTTTTCTCACTAATGTTGGAGGAATACTTGACATATATTTTAGGTCATTTTGCAATGCTTAATGTTGCTAATTCCTGGGATTTTTTTCTCTACAGTACTTGTTTTGCTAATGACTACATAATCCAGTTCCTGATTACAGAGCAACATTAGGGCTGGAAGTTTTTCTCATGTAGCATTTTCAGATAAGATTTCTATTGTATTACCTAATACATACTTACCATCCCTTTTTATTACTGCAAGCAGTTAAGCTTACAAAGCTTGTGTCCCCTAGCAATATCTTCAAGGCCTTGGAGTTTTAGTTTCTGCTGAACAAAAGTCTTCCTGTAAATCTCTTAAGTATTTATGCAGTATAAGAAGCTTCTTCCAAATGTAAAAGCATATAAATATTCAAAAGTTTACCACAATGTGTTAGCTCTCTTTAATGGCTGAATTGAGATGGTTCAGCAAAAACAAAGCTGGGCCATATAAAGACCTGCTCGAGCCAAATTATATTAGCTCAGGGCTTCCTACTGCGCGCAGTTCTAGAGCATGCTAGCATTTATTCAGTTTTTGCCTTTTCTATTTTTAACATGTACAATTAATCCTAATTTCAATGTTTCCTTATGCATCTGAAAAGTCACAAATTGCAGAGGCAATAACATATAAAAGCAAATAGTCTAATCTGACATATGCCTCACCTGAATTTCATTTGTAATTAATGAAATTAATTACAAAGTAATTATTCCCTTTTGAGGGGTTGCTGGGGTCCTCCACTCTAGGAGTTCTCTGGGAATCCTTGGGCCACCCGGCAAATTGTGGGCATAGGAACTAGCGAGTTGTTTGATGTTAGAGCCAAGTCTGCAGCGGGGCTCTTTGGCCTTGGCTTGTGTAACCAGCCAGTACACCCCATGATGCTCCTGGGCCTTGCAGCTACACTCTGTGATTTGAAAGTTAGTTGTATGCGGGGCTGAGGAGTACAGCAGAGACGTCGCATATGAGGTCTGCTCTTTACTCCTCTACCGGTGGATATTCTCTTAGAAACTCCTGATGATTATGATGTAGACTTCCATGGAATTGAAAAGTGGATGCTGTAATCACAGCATGAGACTGGTCCAATAACTTGAAATTTTTCTAAATATAAATTATTGACTTTATTTAGTCACTTCTTATGTTTACATATAATAAAAATACTTTGACACTTTACAAAAATTTTAGTTTCAAAAATGTAATAAAGGACCAAAGTCTCTAATGTATATACAAATGCTTGTTTTCTCTCTAAGTAAAGGTGTTTATATACCATAATATTTGTTTGTGTTACTAAAATGGCAAACTACCCAAATATATAATTTTAGGATGAATTACACTGTAGATCTTGAAATGAGTGAGTTAAGGAATACATATTTAGGTGTCATAAATCATTTGAAAATGTTCACTATTATAAAACTGACATGTATTAAATATTATATATATCTTAGTTTCATAAATATCATTTCTATTTGTATGCAATTGATAATATAATATAGATAATAACGTTTAGCATTGAGCCAGATGACTATTGGTGCATATCTTTTTACTTATATATAATTTGTGTGAAGTTTTCCAAGTGATTTATTCTATATTATATCTTAGAAAATGTAGCCTGCACAGAAAGAGTCAATTTTAAAATGTTAAGTTTAATGGTGTGGTAACTGGTTTACAAATAAAGAAAGAATGTTTTATTGCTACTTTTTAAATATATATTTTTTAAGAGCAGTTACTAAGAGCACACAGTGCCATTCAGAGGGTGGCAATCTGCTAAGGAGGGCTCTTGTTTCTTGAAATTTTATTTATTTATTTATTTATTTATTATTTGTTTATCTATCACTTCATCGATTGATTGATTGTTTGCTTTTTTGGGTCACACCCAGCAATGCTCAGGGGTTTCTCCTGGCTCTGCACTCAGGAATTACTCCAGGCGGTGCTTGGGGGACCATATGGGATGCTGGGGATCGAACCCGGGCCTGGCATTGGCTGGCCGCGTGCAAGGCAAACGCCCTACTCTCTGGACTATTGCTCAGGCCCCATGTTTCTTGATATTTTAGATGGATGAAATCTAATCAGATTTTTCTACATTGAACACTAAATATATCTATAGTAGTGCTATGGGAGGATTTTTATTCTTTGAAAATAATTTGATGCAAGAAATAAAGTAGAGCTCAGTAGCCTTTAGCATAATTGCAAAATATTACTTTTCTGAAATAAATGATGATGTGGATTGTTATGCTTTCTGAATGGAGAGTTCGTCTAAAGAGACTCGTTAAAAGAGAAACTAGATATCTGGAAGAAAAAGAAAAGGTCATGTGATATAAACAATGTAGTCTGAATCATAAGTGGTCTTCTAAAAAAAGCCTTTAAGCCGGAGCGATAGCCCAGTGGGTAGGGCGTTTGCCTTGCACACAGCCGGCCTGCGCCGGCCTGGGTTCGATCCCTGGCATCCCATATGGTCCCCTGACCACTGCCAGGAGTAATTGCTGAGTGCAGAGCCAGGAGTAACCCCCTGAACATTGCCGGGTGTGACCCAAAAAAGCAAAAAAAAAAGCCTTTATTTTCCTAGAAAGATATTAAAGACCCCAAAGCAACAATTTATTCAAAGTCAACACTTAAGAAACACCATACACTAGCAGTACAATTCAACAGATTTTAAGTTCATGTATATTTCTCTTTTAGGTTTCCAGATAGGTTTACTTCCAATTTTACAGCATTTAATTTTTTTTTACTACTTTCTAGTTATTTACTTATGCTGTGTTGAGCTTTACAAAACCTTTCAAAAGTTCATTTTATTGAGAAGGCATTGCTCTTAAAAATGTGAATATTCATATTATTCAGGAGCACAATGCTGCTCAACCATGCCTACCATCATTTTCTTCGGAACCTCCGCCTCCGTGCAGTCAAGGCAACTGTTAAGTACAGAAGGCAGAAGGTTAGTCCAATTTTACAGATAATAAAAGGTTTGAAAAATGTTATCAGGTTGTCTGGTTGGGTAAGAGACATCCCTATTGGAATAAAGGCTTCCCACAGGCCATTTTGACACTCTGCTGTCATCAATCACAGCGAAAAGCAATTTCCAATTTACCTCTATAGCTCTGAATAATGTTGATCATATCCAAAGTTGGATGCACTGATGTCAGAGTTCTTATTCTCAGTGTGTTCCTGAGTTCTTTCTGACCATTTTTGTTCTATTTGAATCATACAAATATACTTATATTTTAATCATAGTAAATCTTGATAAAATATTTTTTTAATTTTAAAAAAATTTTTTTATTTTTACAATTACAAAGATATACAATTAAAAAGTTCATATTTGGGTTTTGGTCATACAGTGTTCCAGCACCCATCCCACCACCAGTGCCCATCTCCCACCACCAATGTCCCCGGTACCCTCCCCGGCTCCCCCAGCCCTCCTTCATGGCAGGTTCTTTTATTTCTTTCCCTTTCTCTCTCTTTCTCTTTTCCTTCCCTTCCAGACTATGGATTACAGAACATACATTAAAGGGTTGTCATGTGTATCTTTTTGCCTCTATTTAATGCTCAGTTCTAGGTTGTCATTAGTACCCTCGACAATTGTTAGCACACTGTTCCATTTTCTGTCTTACCTAGCCTCTGACTCCCACATGTTTGTGATAATTTCTACCTTTAACAAGACCTCCTGATATGTGTTTTACTTGACCTTGGATATTGGCATCATAATATTCACATATATATTTATGTTATGCAAATAAATGCAGTCATTCTGTATCTGTCTCTCTCCTTCTGGCTAATTTCGCTCCAACATAATCTTCTCCATGTCCATCCATTTATAGGCAAATTTTATAACTTCATTTTTTCCTAACAGCTGCAATAGTATTCCATTGTGTAGATATACCAAAGATTATTTGTCCAGTCATCGATTTTCGGGCACTCTGGTTGCTTCCAGATTCTGGCTATTGTGAATAATGCTGCTGTGAACGTAAAAGTAGGGATGGTGTTTCCGCTGCATATTTTTGGTTTCCCAGAGTCGATTCCCAGGAGTGGTATGGCTGGGTCAAATGGGAGTTCATTGATAAAATATTTTAGTTACTTTTTTGCCACATTCAGTGATGCTCAGGGTTTATTCCTGGCTCTGTGGTCAGGAATTATTTCTAGTATTGCTGGGGCTACCATATGGGATGCCAGGCATGGAACCTATATCTGCTGTGAGCAGGGTAAGCACCTTACCTCTATACTGTCTCTTCACCCCACATTTAGCTAATTTCTAAAAGAATCAAAACAAAATACAAGGAGATGAAGAGCTAGAGAAATAATATAATGGATAGAACCCTAACCTTGCTCGAGTCCAACTGTGGTTCAATCACTCGCAATACCTATGATTTCCCAAGCCCGTCAGGAGAATTCCTGAACATCAAATCAGGAGTCAGCCTTGAGCACTGTTGAATCTGACCCTTAAAACAAAAGGTTGTAGGAAACAAAATAAAACAGGAAACCTCTAGTTTGCAGGTGTCTTTATATTTTGTTCTTAATCCTACACAACAGAAAATTCTGCTATTGCATGCACAATAGAATTATTCTAATGACTGTACATTTAATTCTTGAACCTGCTCATCATCCACATTCTCCTTGTCCAGTTTGCAGTGTTATTAGCGGAGTATTTTGGCCATACTTGAAAGAATGTTCATCCCCACCCCCGTCACTCATCTATTAGAAAGTTATACTTATGACTGATAGATTGATAAGTATAGCCTACTCTGTATACAAGGTAAGATGCCACAACTTCCTTATAATTTTCAAGGGTCTTGTGTTTTTTTAAGTCAATTATTTGACTCTTGACTTCTCTTCTTCATTAAACTTTCAAAGTGTTTCATGGTGGCACAAAAGGGTCTTTGTCAGTTACTTAGAGGAGCTATTTGTCAATTGTTGTGCTTCAAGGACTGCTTCCTTTGTAGATGTTCTTCCCCAGATTCAAAAACTAGGAAACAAAGAAGTGAACAAAGTACAAATATATAATTTTGTATTCATTGGATAATTCTGAGAAAAAAAGTTTTCAGATTGTATTATTTAAAAATTCAGCTTTATTTTATCAAGCAGTAAAGGTTAAACCTGCCTAGTATCCACTCACTGGTATCAAGAAAAATAAAATTAGAATGGTAGAAAATAGTAAAGAGCAAGATTTGGTGAGACAGCAGCTTGAAATGAGGCAAAACATAATGAGATTTGCTGTAACCAAGATGAAACAGTGCAGAGAATTGGCATCAAGAGCTTTGCTCATATTTCTCAAAAGCTACTATTTAATAGAGATTTCATACTAAAAGAGACTTTAGATACCATCTTAACCACTATATTCCTTTCATAGGTGTGGAAATTGTGGTCCAGAGGAATAAAATGATGTCAGATGTCATATTTTAGAACAAGTGCCAAGTTGAAAAAAAAATGAAGTAATGTAATATGCTTCAGTGGCACTAGCCAGGAACATGCTTCTGTGGTCTTCACTTTATTTATGAGATGAAGATGCTATGTGGAAAAAATGAATTAAATGATTAGGAATATGATAATTTTAACCTATTCCATATCTATAAAATTAAAAACAAGTTTTGCATGTTACTTTCCCAATTTTGGATCCACACAGCAGTCTTAGGGGCTTCTTCCTGGCTGCAGGAACCACCCCTGCCTGGTTTCTCTTGGGAAACCATAGGTGGTGCTAGAGATCAAACCGAGCTCAGCCACATCCAAGGCAAAAAACCCCCACCAGCTGAACCATCTCTCTAGTCTACTAAGTTTAATATCTCCCCTGTTTATTTGCTTTGATCTCTTGATCACTTGATCACTTGACATCCCATTATTCATGGATTTGCTCGAGCAGGCACGAGTAATATTTCCAGTGTAGCCCAATGGCATCTGGTTGCTTCAGGAATACAAAGAGCCTCAAACCGTTCGTTCAGGTTCTTGACAAAGACGTCTGACCATCTTGTAGGTGTGCAGCCACCTGATCTTTTTACATCCCGTGGGATCCAGTCAGTAACGGCTCTAGTCCAGCGGTCGTCTCCAATTCGCAAATGTGATTTGGAGATGACCACTTTGATCTCTTACAGTTGAAAAATGTATCAAGGGCAGTGGAAAGAGTTCAAGGGTCATTTTATATGCTGTGAGAGTGGACTTTCTGTGAGCAGTGCTCAAGGCACTACTGAATCCACACATAATAGCACCATCATGTCCTAGCATGGAATCTTCTGGTCTTTTTGACTGAATGTCCTCATGTGAAGCCCTGGAACCACCTGAGACAGTCCTTCAAAATCTATTACCGAGGTTTAAACTGTACATAATGTCAAACAGTATGTTGCCCTTTTATAAGGTTTTATCCTTTGCCCAGGCACCACCAAATCTGAACAACTTTAGAAAAATACACATTTTAAATAAACGGCTATAAGTAAGGATAAGTATTTACTATACATACTTAATAGCATTTGGTGCTTTATTCAAGATGTCTTTCTTGGACAAAACCTGATCCATTATCTGTTCTTCGAATAAAGCTTTATTGGAATGTAATTTTGTTTTACTAGTATATGTTGTGTCCGTTTCTGCTATAGCATATTTATAAGGCAGAGTTAAGTAATTGCAAGGGGATGCTAAGGATACACAATGTTTAACATGTTTGATATCTGCACATGAACAGAAAAATTTTTGAGGCTGTAGGAAACATGCAAAGTCTAAATGAGTCCTAGTAGTGCCTGTGAATTACTAGAACAATATCATACATTTACTCAGTTACTAAAACAATAAAAGTTTCCAAATGAAAGAAAGTACATGAATTTTAGGAGAGTCAGCATGTTTTTCATTGGACAAAAATACATTCTTTTTGCAGTTTCATCTTCA
Organism: Cryptotis parvus; assembly: GCA_021461705.1. Classification (NCBI taxonomy): domain Eukaryota; kingdom Metazoa; phylum Chordata; class Mammalia; order Eulipotyphla; family Soricidae; genus Cryptotis; species Cryptotis parvus. Next base: position 112,709 of record JAJIBD010024506.1, on the reverse strand, counting down.
TAATCTTTATAATCTAATGTTTTGAATTGGTTCTTCAGATGATCCCAGAGTGTTAGAGTAGCATGCATGATCCAACAAGTTGAAAAACTATTGAGAAAAAATATTCTCAAAATAAGAGGACATTGTCCAACGAAATTAAACAGTTTAATGAAATCATAATTAACCTTGCCTTTCCATACTTTTTAATTATGTGACAACAAAGTTTTTGCTTTGTTGGAATTATTCTTTTATGTACTCAATGCTTAAAGAACTAATATAATCCCGGAGAGCAGAGCTGCAATAGATAATAAGTGCAAGATTTGTTCTCTAAATTTTTACATGGCTTTGTATTATCAATTAATTAATTAATTTTGCAGTAGCAGGGATCTAATCCAGGGTCTCATATATGCAAGGCATGCATTCTGCCTCTCTGCCCTGATCCCTGATTCTTCATTCTTCTTTAATTGTAAATGAAAAGTATCATTACATGCCCTTTTTTCAGGGTTCACTATTTATTCTTTGTTCTATCCACTCTATCTTCACCTTTACTTATATGTGTTTGTTCACCTATCTTCGATTACATAGCCTTAGTCCCTTAGTCTTTACTTCTATTTATCTCTCCCATCACAAATACCATTTTAAAACATTTGATTGACTTTCTTTTGCTTGCAAATGACTTTTGAATGTTAAGCTATAGTTATTTTATGGTAATGTCTAGATAAAGAGTGAATTAGTCATTGCATTAATTAGAGAATAGTGTACTTTAGATAGCCTTTTTTCTCGAGGAAGGTGATATTTTGTTCTTTTAAGTGCTGGAATGGTGAGCAGATAGATGAATCTTATGAGCAGGAAAGGACAGACGTATCACAGAATTCTGGGTACAAGTAAACTTTCTTTACAATTACATAACTTCAGGACATGACATTCCCTAACTACTCTTATTTTCTCACACCATATTTAATTTGTTAACAATATCAGTGTCTTAGTTTTCAAAACTCATACAGAATTCAGTCAGAACTTTTTCCACCCAGTCTCCTTAACGGTCATCCTAATCCCTTTTCCGCGTTATTTTATAGTCTAGAATTCCTTTCTATGGACAACTTTGATCCTGTGAGTCATAACCAAGGATGCAATTTCTTCAGCATATACACACGTATTTCCATATATTCTAAAACGTGACCTTTAACTGGTCACAGCAAACTCGGCCTCGGTCTTTTCCTCAGTGAAAGACAGCAGCTTATCTGTCTTTCTGAGCAAACATCTCTTCCTTGGGGACAATTCATATGGCAAATATGAACAAATATGAAAAGTTTACTCAGGGATATCTTTATTCCACAGCATCTTAGGGCTCAACTTAGGTCTTTTGGAATGAGTTTGTGTGTGTGTGTGTGTGTGTGTGTGTGTGGGGAGGGGGAGGGTGTGAGAAGGAAAATAATTTAATTGAAAGAAATTTACATGGAGAACTGTGAAAGGAGAAAGGGAGAGGCATAAAGAAAGAGAAAGAAATTCATGTTCAAAAGAAAACAAAGACTTCTCTAGAGTGAAAACTGTTTAGCTCATGTGTTCGGTAACACTCTGTAAAGACAACATGGTATACAAATTCTTTCTCTCATCAACTGGAGTCTAGGGAGTTTAGCAGACAGTTTGATCCAAATAAGACTGAATGCATAGAACAACTTTCTGTTGGGGAGAGGTTTTCTCCAACAGTGCTCAGGGAGACCCATCAAATGGCGAGCACATCCCTTGGTGCTCGGAAGCCTCCTGAGGGGCATCTGGCACTGCTCAGTGAACCACTTGGTGCCAGGAGTGAACCTTGGTCTGCTGCATGCATGCCATAAGCTCTAATGCAGTGTCATCCTTTCATCTGCCCCTCCCCCGATCCTTCAATAGATATATTTTAATTCCTAAGTGTTATAGGATATATAGAATATATTATGTTATGGATAAATATAATATATAATATTATATTTTAATATTATGTATTTAAATATAATATCTGATTTAATATATAATTATATTGAATATTTCCACTTTACGTTTGAAAAGTGGTTTTCTCTTCTCAATCTTTTATCCCAGACCTTTTCCCCTATTTTCTCTCATACTACTTAGGTCTCATTTACAGGTAATGTTTCTTGCTGTGATCATACTGTGTTCATTGTCCACTAAACAGGGCTGAGAGTATTTTACCATGTACAAGTTTTATGATATATTTTATATTTATAACATACTCTTCCCTTAAATAATTGAAACAGTTTCTATCTTGCTCCATTCAATATATTTTTTTCCCAGTGTGGTCGACTCTGACCACCTTAGAAAAAATTATATGAACCAGCTATTATTAGACCCCTTATGTTTTATTTTTCACACACTTGTGTTAGGTATATTCTCCTAAAATACACTGTGCACAATGTGTTGATTCATACTTTTCATAGCTGTTATTTTGCTACTAAATAGAAAGCATATTGAGACAAGGATTTAGTTACATGTCTTATTTTTAGGATCCTGAAACATAATTGAAGATTTATCAAAATTTGTTGAAAGACCGAGAAATATCTAAGTCCTTTGACTAAGGTTTAAAACAGATGTGTGATGCAAGCCTGCTGAGGTGATTCCTGCCACCTGCTGTATATAAAAATAAAATGTAGTTGCTTTTTAATTTCTCATTAAAATTTGTTGTCCTCTTTCAATGTACAAGATTCATAGAAAAATATGAGGAACATTTATAAAATATTTATGTAAAAGGACTGAATTCAAGAAAGTGGCATTTATGAATTTAATAAATTGTCTAAAGCTGTCCAGAGACTACTGACTGCTTCCATCTCTCACCAGTGGTGTGTGATAATGCTGAATTAATATTCCCTTATTTTGATGGCTTCAAAATTAATGAAACTGAGTATATTAAAATGGAATTGCCCTATAAATAGAGTTGGTTGTCTTTTAAATCAAGAAATTTTGGAATCTAGATAAAGAGGAACCTTTTCTCTTTTTCCCTGAAAAAAGTTCAATTAACCAAGGCCAGGGAATGATCTATTTTATTACTGTTAACATTTGTATAAACATAGAAACTTGACAGAAGCTACTGATAGTATTATGAATTTCAGTAGAGATAAGATAGATTATAATGCTTAAGCCCCAGAAAACATAGCGATACAGTACTGATTTCATTTTAAGTCAATGAACTTGACATTTGATAATAATATCACTTACATGTTGAGGGACGTGGTGGAGTACCAGAGTGACAAACGTCATTGACAAGCAAGTTAGAGCCGAAGTAGCACAATACTAATTTTTTTATTTAAACATTTTATTATACCACAGTGAGAAATACAATTACAATGTTGTTCATGTTTGGAGGTTTCAGTCACATACTGTTCCAGCACCCGCCCTCCACCAGTGCCCATTTCCCACCACCAATGTCCCCAATTCCCTCCCTCCCATCAGGGGTGGGTTGTTGAGAGGTCGTCTCGGGTCAACAGGGTTGTTTGGTGGGCGCCCGTGTCTTTGCTCCGTGGGTAGTCGGTCGGTTGTGGGTGTTTAGTGTGTGTGGGGGGTGTTGTGGAGGGGTGTGCGGAGCGTGTATTGGCTTGGAGCGTGCTTCTGTTGGGCCGGTTTTGGGGGAACGGTGGGTGTGTGGGGGGTTTCCTTTAGCTTTCTTCAGCCTGAAGGCTCCTGCCGCTTTCGGCGGTAGGTCTTGCTGAGGTTCGGGTTCATTGAGAGGATGGGGCCTTTTATCATGTGTAGCGTGTCTCATCGGTCTGTGTTTTGTTAGGAGGTGGGTGTTGTGAGGTTTGGTGTTTGTTTTCTTTTGTGGTGGGGTGGTGTTTGGTGGTTTGTGTAGGGGATGTTTTCGCGGCTCGCGGGGCGGTCGGTGTCGTTTGTCGGTGGTTCGATGTGTTTTATTGGGGTTTGTGTGGGGCTCGGGGGGCAGAGCCTGCCTAAATGGTAGGTTCTTTATCTCTTTTTTCTCCCCTCTCTCTCCCTTCCTTATCCTACATATTGTGGGTTGCACTACATACACTTGGAAGCCATCATGTGCATTGTTTTTGCCTGTCTTTGATGCTTAGTTCTATGTTGGTATCAGCCCTTTTGACATTTATTCGCACATGTTCCCTTCTCTGTCAAAGTAGCACATTTAAAGAGAATATAATCCTGAAGAACTCAAGGCCTCTGAGATCTGAAAATTTTATAGAAATTGTTAAAGCAGGTATTAATTTACATTATCAACAGTTCTATACTGATGAGAAATTGAAGCACAAAAACTTTAAGCAAATTTCCCTTGTTCTACATAGGCAAATGATGGGCTGGAATTTGAATGTCAAAATTCTGATTTAGAATAGCTACATGCTTCATATAGACACTAAGCAGTGTGATACTAAGCAGTGTGACACCTTAGTGTGACACTAAACAGCTTTCTTGGGAAAATTGTCTGAAATATCTTCTGTCATTTTGAAATTTGTCACTTGTCAGTTGTCTTCTCGTTGTTCATCAATTTGCTCAAGTGGGCGCCAGTAACGTCTCCATTCGTTGGGAATGAGGTACATTATTGTTACTGTTTTTGGCATATTTAATATATCACGGGAAGCTTGCTAGGCTCTGCCGTGGCTCTGGGTTCATCCCAGGGGGCCCACTCTTTTCTATGTCAGACCATCAACCATCCAGGTCCCATGGGACAGATCCCTGGGTGTGAACAAGCCTGTCTCCTGTCTGCCACTTGCTGATGCAGTCGGCACTGCAGTCAGACCTGCAACAACTCGAGAGGCCAGATTGTAAAATTTATAACATTGAAGTCAATTATGCTCAATTCAGTTTTAATGAAAGTTTCTGGCAAATTTGTGGGGAAGTCATGAATGGAATCATAGAACTTGAATGTGATTATTTCAAATTTCAGTGTGAAACCTTAATAAGTATTTACATCTTAATTTTATTTCTAATTTCAATGTGAAATAAAGTCAGTCCAGAAATTTTATGGTCTTAAAGCATTGTTAAATTTTTGAAAGTAGTTTACCAGTCTATACTAAATAATTTTTTAACAAAATAAAGCATATAAGATCAGTTTATATACAGCAAATGAATTTTCAATAATGTCCTTATATATTTAAATAAAATGTGTCTGCCCTAAATTATTTAGCCAATAGTTCTTTTTGTTCATAAGTTGGTAAGCATATTAACAAACTTTATTTTCACATTTTCTCTAAACACTAAGTGAGGTTTTTCATTAGAAATTTATACTTTGGAACATATTGTGAGTACACATAGGATAAAATGTTCATAAATTTAATTAAAGTAATATTTTGACTGGCATGGGTTTGAACAAGGATTGGAAGCAGGAGTAAGTGCGTAACTACACCAGCTATGACCATGAAACCCAAATCAATAAATATAAATGCTCAACTGCATTTAAATTAATCATGCAAAATTAAGCCTTGTACTATCTACCCTTTAAGAAATATTTGTAGGCATTGTTTACAGATATTCATAATCTTCCAAAATTCTGTAGGAAATATATTTTAATTTTATAATTCAATGCACTTTAAATACTATTTGTAAGTATATTAATATATCCTTAATATATAAGCACACATACTAAACACATGTTGAAATATTTTGATATATATTCATATACATGGAATATGATTATATATATGAAGAATTTTGAGGTTATCTGAGAAAAGTTATTTTATCAGCTTAGGAATTTTACCTGAAAGTGTATAATTTATGAATACTTTTTAGAAACTAATTGACCAGTTTAAAAGATGTTTAAATAAATGCAGAATTAGTTATTTACTTTGAGCATATTTATTTAAATATAAAGCATGAGATAATATACAGTATTAAAATTAATTTGAATGTAGTAATCAGAATTTAATCATTGAAGCAAATATATAATTGACTTACCCTTTTGTTATTTTGTATAATAAAGGGATTAGTAAATTCTCGCAGAAGCCAAATAAAGGAAAGCACACACTGATTCAGTCCACCCTTTAATTTTAAATGCAATTTTAAGATCTTGTCAGAAAGAGTCAATATATAACTTAAAGAATTCTATACTATTTTTCCTTACTGAGTAGTAACACAAGATAAAATTATCAATGGCTAATTATGTCTTCTATACAGCTTCATGACTGAATTCTTAACAAATTGCTTTTGAAAGAATTTCCAGGTGAAGGCTTTGTAGAATATGAATATTTGATGTCCAGGATTATAATGTGTTTAACATATTGGAAGCATAACTGTAACAGATAAAAGGTATTTTTTTAAAAATTGCTTTGGGTTTAGAAGAGTTTATTGCATGGCATAGATTTTATCAGCAAATCTTAGCAAAAATATAATATTCATGAAACTGAGTCAGTAATCATTTTATATTATTGTTTATGTAATATCAAAGTTATGATAGGATTTTGTCAAATGATGACTTAATTAACGCCTAGAACAATATCAGCACAAAGACAAAACATAGTTGGTGAATCCAAATTTTAAAAAGAGCTATCTTATATAGTAACACTATAAATTCTGTTGCTTCATACATTTGGGGAAATTATATTTGTTTTATGTTTAAAGGTTTATGTGTAACTATTGGAAATGCTATATGGCCTAATAACAATACCTTATTTTGGAAGCAATTTGTTGAGCTACTAAACTTTAAGTTTTTATTGGAAAGAAACATTTTCAATTAGAGTGATAAAGAACCAATGTCTTTTTCATTTTTTTAAAGTTCTATTTTGCTTTCTTCACCCATGATGTATGGATATTACTTTATTAGAGAAAAGTTAACTCAGTGAGAATGAGGTAATCTAAAAGAACTTTGCTTTAAGGTTCTGTTTAACTTTGAAAGCAGTGACAAATAGGGATGCAAAGTAAAATAATAACAGTGAGCAGCAGGGAAGGAGTTCAGTCAATAAGATTAAATAAGATTTAGTTAATCTGCCAAGTGAGTTGTTTAACTATCATTAAGAACTCTCTATTATTCTTTAAAACCTGAGGTGCAGAGGAGATTAGATGTATAACAAACCTGAATGTTAGGTGAAGGTAATTGTATTCATACACATAGTGATTTATCTTAGCAAGGTAGGAAATTCTAGTACTTATTGTAGTTTTACTTGGCTTTTGAAAGAGGAAAGTAATTAAATTAGGGTTTAGTTGAAATGGTCCAAAGCATGTTACAGGAAAGATTATGGGATGGTAGGAATGTGATAAAACACCTTTACATATCAGAGTATATGCAAACACTTGAAATAGTAACTAACTTTGAAAACTATTGTCAATCTGATATTTTTTCTCTAAAATTTATACAGGGACAATCATTTAAAATATGAGCTGTAAAACATAAACTTTTAATGTATTAAACACATCAAATACATTCTGTCCTTTTTACTTAGGCAATTTATACTAAAACAAATGAACTTTCAGAGAACAGTTGAATTAGAATCATGATTTATATTTTTGAAATCTCAATGAATCAAAATTTATATTTATTTCAGTCTATTTCTTATTGATCCTCTGATATTTAAATTTCTTCTGACTAGCATAATATTTTCCAGTTCCATTCAAGTTTTGGCAAAACTTTAGAACTGTGTCTGTTGGTACTTGAATGCATATCAACTTTGTTCCATTCCATAGCTAGAATATTGTGTTGGTTGTGTTGATATTAGATATTAACATTTTAAGCAGAGCTCAGTGAAATAGGTTTGTTTGTATATTTTCTACTTACAGTGCTTTGCGTTATTTGTATGAGTGAAATTTTTGAGTCATGTAGTAGTCTTATTTCAATAGTTTTGGAAATATTTTACATGTGTGAAACAGATTACCTTATCCCTATCTGTGAAAAAGGGTTCTTCTTTTCTCTAGAATTCCTACCATCATTTGCTATTCCTTGCCACTTTTATATAGGCTATTCTCAGGGGTGTGAAATAATATTTAGTTTCTCATTTCATTTGTATCTTTTATTAAAAAATGTCAATAAATAATTTTCCATATGGCTACTAGCCATTGAATATCTTCTTCAAGGAAGTATGTGTTGATATTTTTTTCCCATTTGTTGTACAAGGTTTACAATTTTTGTTTTGTTGTTATTGGTGTTGAGTTCTGTTATAAATCTTGGCTATAAGCCCATTATCTAATATATTGTATGCAAATATTTTCACCCACTAAGTAGGATATCTTTTCTACTTACGCCTGTTTTTGTCATAAACCCCATTTAAATAGGATATAGTCCCATTTATTTACATTTATATTGTTTTTCTAATGAAGTCAAATCATTGAACACACCTCTGAGGTACATATCATTGAGAAGTCTGCCTGTTTTCTTCCAGTGTGTTTATTCAGGGACAGTCCAATCTCAAGATTGTTAATACACTTTGAATTAACTTTTATGAATGGTGTGAGACACAAATTCAATTTATTCCTCTTTGCTTGTGGCTATACATTTTTCTAGCACCATTTGTAAAGAGACTTTCCTTGATTTACTCTATACATTCAGATGAAGTGACTTTTTCTTTTTATTTCATTTTTTGGAGTTGAGGACTCACACCCAGTGGTGCCCCTGGCTAATTCTTAGCTCTGCTTAGGTGTTCCCTAACACCATCATTCCTGGTGTTAGGTAACATATGCTATGTGAGAGTTCAGACCACAATTGGCCACATGCAAGACAGAAGTCTTAACCTCTTTTTTTTTTTTTTTTTGCTTTTTTGGGTCACACCCAGAGAAGCTCAGGGGTTAATCCTGGCTCTACACTCAGGATTTACTCCCGGAGGTGCTAGGGGGACCATATGGGATGCTGGGAATCAATCCCAGATCGGCCTCTTGCAAGGCAAATGCCTTACCCGCTGTGCTATCGCTCCGGCCCCCTTGACCTCTTTATTAGTTCTACAGCCCCTAAAGGTATATTTTGTTTGGAAATATAATTTCATAGTTAATTTGTTAACATGTTTTCCTGGATCAAATGTCAATATTTTAAAAAGAAAACTATTTCTGAATATATTCTTATGAGTCTGAAAAAGCAACTCTATGTGTTCGTATATTTTGTGGCCATAATAAAGTTTTTATTGCATAAAGACTTTTTTTTTATGGAAAGCTTCAATAATATACTATCTGTGTGAAAAATCTTCTACACCTTTAATTCCCATTAATATTTGGTTTTCTTAAATATTTTATTGTTTTACATGGAAATGTATTGATAAAATAATTCATGGGATAGTCTGATTTCTTTTACTACTATATGTATTTGTACATATACATATAATATAAAATAATATATGTATATGTATAATATATATGTATATAACAAATATATATACATATATATTAGAAAAATCTGTGTAAAGTTTGATCCTTTAAAATGGTATATTTGTTTAATAGTAATAGATGTCAAAATGCTGGAATGACATCCTCTTTATCTTCTTGAGCTTCAAATATGATGTAGCTCATTACATTAGCACCAAGATGCCATAAATTATCACTGTGTAGTCAGGTATGTCTGCAGATTTGACATTGCCTTTCTCAGTTGATCCATCATTCTAAAAATTTCCAAGTTATTGAAGGGACAGCTTTTAAAGAAATTAAATGCCAAAATTGTCAACAAATCCTTACTCTTACTATTTGACACAAAAACTTTTATCAGATGAGTTTTTAACCTGGTAATCATCAGTATCCATCAAGAGTAATGTCATGCTTTAAAAATTGTAGTAAGTCTGCATATGTATATTCTGTTTACTGAGATAAAGATGCATGAGAGTAAAGTAAAATGAATAGAAACAATTTTAAAAATGAGAATCATTTGCATTTATCAATTTAAAATTTAAGAAAAATGAAGTTTAGTAAAATTGACTGGAAGTTTTGTCTATTAAAAATAATTTCAAGATTAATTTTTAAAGAATGTGAGAGTAAAGTGAGAGTCAAAAATTTTTTTTTCTTTTTTGGGTCATACCCTGCGATGCTCAGGGATTAATCCTGGCTCTACACTCAGGAATTACTCCTGGCGGTACTCAGGGGACCATATGGGATGCTGGGGTTCAAACCTGGGTCGGTTGCTTGCCAGGCAAACACCCTACCTGCTGTGCTATCGCTCCGGCCCCCAGAGTCAAGAAATTTTAATGCAATGCTTATACTCTGTAGATAGGATTTTCAGAGGGGAAGATCACGAGAAAGGTACAAATTATGTCATTTTTAACTTCAGAATTAACTTTCTCTAAGGGAACAAATGAGAAATAGAAACCATATTTAATGCATATCCATTCAGAATATTATTTCATTATGGAAAATATTTCTATTTTACAGTCACTGATCTCAGTCAGCATCAATTCAAGGTCATATTGTTGAGGACTTAAAATATCAACAGGTCTAAAAACAGCTTCTGAGTGCGGCACCATTTAAAAATGTAGTGAGATTACTCAGTATGATCTAGAAATAGTAGATTTATTCATAGGAGTCCTTGAAAATGACCTATGTAGAAAACTACTTAAGCTCATATGGATTATTGATTCATGGAGGCTAATTAAATAACTTATTCTTTTTTAAAGCTGCTAAATTGTGACATTTGTTAAAGTAGAAACAAAATATAGTAGTAATGGAAGCCACTCACAGAATTATATTTACTCAAAATCCATGTCATATGAATAAAAATGTGAAGCACAATCAACAATATTAATATCATGTATACATCCTAATATTAAATTAATAATTACATAAATAAAATATCATAGTACTTTTTAGTGATATGATGTTTCAATTACATTTCAAATGTGAACTTAGATTTTTAAAATTGCTATATAATTCAAAATTATATATTAGTAAAAAACAGTAGAAATGCTGAGGGTTCAATTTGTTGTAATCACCCATTCAGAGTTAACATAGAAAAGTTGGATACCACAATCAAATCTTAATTTCTAGCCAAGAATAAACTTATACCTAAAAAAGATATTCAGTTGTTGATGTCAGTAGGAAAACTGTTTAATTTATCTTTATAAAAACAAAAACTTTATTTGCCTCATTCTCACTGGAGATTTTAGTAGTAATATGAACGGAACATGACTACCACATTAATTGGCCCCAGCTATTTGGAAACCTATAAAGTTATACACTAGAATATTTTAGGATATTTCAGACACATTTTTGGGCAATGATTGAATAACAAAAAATTCAAATAATGCATAATATTGATATAATTTTATACAAAGTGTCTGAAAATTCACAATTAGTGCTTATGTTTGACAAGTTTATATTTTTTTGTCTAACCAAATGGCAGATAAGTACAATTATTAAAAAGCTTCTAAAACATAATAAGAAACCACTAGGAAGATTTACAAAGGAGTGACAAAGAGAACACTAATGAATAAATCAGAAATGAATGGGTGCATCACAACAAAAAAAAACAAATTATAAGAGATTACTTTGAATATCTTTTGGCCACAAAATGAGAGAAACCAAGTTAAATCAATAAATTTCTTGACTCCCATTACTTTCCAGGACTGAAACAAGATGATCTGGAATACTTGAATTGGCCTATCATTATCAAAGAAATTGTAATGGCAATTAAAGTTTAACTCCAAACAAATGTCCAGGCACAGAAGAACTCACTAGTGAGTTCTAACCTTTAATGAGGACCTACTGCTAATCCTTTTCAAAGATCCTCAGCAAAATACTAACAAATATAATGCAACAACTGATCAAAAAAATTACACAGCATGTGATAGTGAATTCATCATGTAGATGTAATGATTGTTTAATTTATATTGTTCAGTCATTATAGTATACCATATCAATAAAAGAATGATAGTGTCATATCAAGAGATGCAGAGAAAAAAAAAAACTTTTGACAAGACCCAGCACCCAATCATTATTTTAAAAAAGAAAATATTCTTAAAACAGTGGGAATTAAAGTATTGTCAATTAGTTTAAAACATTTACCACACATCCACAAAAAACATTTTTCATTATGGGGAAAAATGTATAGCTGTCCCTCTATAAGATCAGGAACAATTCAAGGTTGTTCATTTTTCCCTTTCTAGTATATATAGTAATTAAAGCACTTGCCATAGAAACTAGGTTAGAAAATAAAATACTAAGGGCATATAGATTAGAAAGGAAGAAGTCAAGCTCTCACTGTATGCAGATGATCTGATTGAATACTATATTTAGAACATATACATATATCTATACTTAGACAATGCAAAAAATGTGCTAAGAAACAATAGATTTGTATAAAAAATAGCATACCACAAAATAAATATGCAAAACTCCGTGACTTTCCTATATGAAAGTAATGAAAGGTAAGAGACAAATTAAAAACACAATCCATTGGGGCTGGAGAGACAGCACAGTGGATAGGGCGTTTGACTTGCACTCGGCAGACCCGGGTTCGATCCCCAGCATCCCATATGTTCCCCGAGCACCGCTAGGAGTAATTCCTGAGTGCAGATCTAGGAGTATCCCCTGAGCATGGCCGTGCGACCCCAAAAGCAAAACAAAATAAAATAAAAATACAATCGATTTGCACTGTATCACTGTATCACTGTCTTCCCGTTGTTCATCGATTTGCTCGAATAGGCCCCAGTAACATCTCCATATGTCCTGTCTCATGCTAGTAGAGCCCAAGGGCATCTGCTTGCTCTAGGAGCATAAAGAGCCAAAATCCATTCCGGAATGAGGTCTATAATTGTTACTGATATTTGGCATATCAAATACAACATGGGCAGATTGCCAGGCTCTGCCGTGCAGGTAGCATACTCTTGCAGTCATCTCTAAGTCCAGCATTTAATGATGAACCGTGCGGCCGAAGGGGCGCGCAAGCTGGACTGTGATAGGCTGGTCTGCTGGGTGGAGTTCTGAGGAGAGAGAAGTTCGGATGTGGAAAATGGAGGCCCTCATGGAGTGGGGGGGTCATCTGGCTTGTTGCAAGGCTCTGCTGGGCTGGCGGGCCAGGGCTAGAACCTGCCATCTCTCCTGGCCTTCTTGTGAGCGGCTGGGCACAGGGAGAGCAAGTAGCAGCTCGGCCCCATGTCTGTCTCTGGATCAGCATACCTGGGCCAGATTAAAAAAAAAAAAAGCTCTGCCAAGCACTGCCAGGAGTAATTCTTGAGTGCAGAGCCAGGAGTAATTGATTTGCAATTGTGAAAATTTCATACCTCATCACTTGTATGACTTGTCTTCCCATTGTTTATCGATTTGCATGAGTGGGTCCCAATAACATCTCCATTTGTTCAGAATGAGATCCATTATTGTTAACTTTTTTTGGCATATTGAATACACTATGGGTAGCTTGCCAGGCTCTGCCATGGCTCTAGTTTCAACCATTGGGGCCCTGTCTTTTCTATGTCAGACCATCAACCAACTAGGGCCCACAGGGCAGAGCCCTGAGTGTAGACAAGCCTGTCTCCTGTTTGCCACCTGCCAATGCAGCTGCAAACCGCAGTCACACCTGCAACATCTCAAGAGGGAATAATCAGCTTAACAAAAGAGGTGAAAGACTTATGCAAAGAAAACTACAAATCATTAACTCCAAGAAATAAAAGAGAATGTAAGTAATGGAAATGTATCCTCTGCTCATAGATTGGGATAATTAATATATTCATAATGGCAATGCTCCTGAAAATATTGTAAATATTCAATGCTGTCTCTATAAGGATACATATGACAGTATTCAAAGAAATAGTTCAAACACTCTTCAAATTCATTTAGATTAATTGACTCACACGAATAGGTAAACAATCCTTGGGAAAAAGAAGACAGGAGACATTGCTTTTCAAAACTTTAAAATGTACTACAAAGTGGTAATAATTAAATTATGATAGTACTGTATAAAGAAAGCCCCTCAGATAACTTGGGGAGGAGGAAGGGAGGCATTCAACTATCTATCATGGAGGGAAGTGGCAGGTGGTTCTGGAAGGTGGTAAAGTGTTCACTATGAAACCCTTTGAGCATCGATCTGTATTATAAACCATAGTACAAAAGTGTATTTTTAGAAAAGAGGAAGTAGAAAGGACAGCAGAAAGAAAGTATGGAGGAGGGAAAGAAGGAAGAGGGAGGGAGGAGGGAAAGAAGGAAGGAAGGAAGGAAGGAAGGAAGAAAGGAAGGAAGGAAGGAAAGAAGGAAGGAAGGAAGGAAGGAAGGAAGGAAGGAAGGAAGGAAGGAAGGAAGGAAGGAAGGAAGGAAGGAAGGAAGGAAGGAAGGAAAGGAAGGAAGGAAGGAAGGAAGGAAGAAGGAAGGAAGGAAAGAAAAGGAAAAAAGAAAGAAAGGAAGGAGAAAGAAAAGGAAGGAAGGAAGGAAGGAAGGAAGGAAGGAAGGAAAGAAAGAGGAAAGGAAGAAAGGGAGGAAGGAAGGAAGGAAGGAAGGAAGGAAGGAAGGAAGGAAGGAAGGAAGGAAGGAAAAAGCTTCTTACAGAGGCATACAGTTGGCTGAGAAGTAATTGAGGAGGTAAATGGACACTGGTGAAGGGAGCAGTGTTGAAATATTTTACTCCTAAAACCCAATAATGAATAAGTTTGTAATTTAATGGTGCTAAGATTAAAAAAAAATATTTGTTTTGCTACATTTAATCTTATCTGTTAAGGTATTAAAGAAACAGTTTGCCAGTAGAAAACTAGTTTTAAAGTACACTTTACTCATTTAAATGTTGAATTGAGAATCAACAGAATAGCACTATTTCTAGGTATATAAAGGAAGTATTTTAATCTGCCTCATTGCTTATCACAAGTATCTCATTTCTTTTGTGTGTTTTAAAACATTGCTAAGAGCATGCAGCCTTGCTACTGTGATTTCGAACTGAGTTCATTTTTTAAATTTCTTAACTAGCTGCTTATATTTGAAGGTCATCTCGTCATTCTCCTTATACATACGAGATGTAAATTGGCAAAAGGTAAATAGAAAAAGGAAAATACATATAAAAATCTAAATGACTTCCCTGACAATGCCAAAAAATACCATGATATTTTGGGTAATTTAAACTTAAAAGGGATATTTATCTGAAAATAAGGGAAGATTAAAAAGCAAATTCATTGTATGTAGTACACAAAGATTAAATAATACTACTTTGCAATTTTATGAGGAAGCAAAAAACATTTTTGCTCCTTTAATCTAGTTTTAAATAGTGAAATACATTATCTTTTTAAATGTTTTCTTTCATTCTTCTGTTCTCTTCTAAAAGTATATTATAATAGAATATAAGAATACTGCCTAAATTTATATATTTGAAATTACTTAAATCATTAGCAGCTAAAATTAATTCAACTACATATGAGCATTTACTAATTTAACATTATTTTCTATGCTTTGTTTTTGGCCTGAATTTATATGTCACATAATTTGGATCCTACGTAAGTAGCAGGTAAATTTAAAATATGAAACAACAATTTCAAAGATGTTCCAATAAAATAAGAATAAACTGGGCCAATAGTATTTTCAGAATATACAAATAAACATAGCAAAATGTAGCTATATTTCTATAAATATATAAATGTCTTTAAAGTAAATTTATAGAATTAAGCTCCATGAATTAATTAAGCTGAGAGTCATGTTGTTGCTTAGAAATTCAAATTTGCACATAGTGAGTCAGGCATAAAATAAGTTGACTATGAACAGAAATATATTTCTATTGCATAATATACAAAACAAATTTTAAAATTACAAAAGCAGGGGGCCGCCAGAGTCCAGGAGCTGAGGTCTCAGCTAATTCTGGTTCAGTGCCTGACCATGTTACTCCAGCACTTCCATCCCTATACCCTACGCATAGAGTCAGGGAATAAGCTGAGACTTGCCGAGTTTGCCTCTATATGAGTTTGAAAGCAGTAATTTGAATAATGAAATAGAAAGCAAGGAACACATCTACAACTACAACCTCTGCTTGCCACTACAAATTTAATTTTTTTAAAGTATATATTTAATATTTTTGTCAGGAGCAGCTTCCATATACTGGAAATTCCTATTCTACATATTGCTTCTTTACTGATTTTTGCAATAAAAAATGAATTTCACACATAAGATATTGCAGTTCTTGTTTAATATTTTTGAGGGGTGGCTTTTTGGGTCATACCCACGATGCCCAGGGGTTCTCCTGGCTCTTTGCTCTAGAATAACTCCTGGCTGTGCTTGGGGGACCATATGGGATGGTGGGGATCAAACCTGGGTGGACCTCGTGAAGGCAAACGCCCTACCCGCTATGCCATCGCTCTGGCCCTGAGAGGTGGCTTTTGGCTTCGACTTGACTGTACTTAGGAGATGCCAGGCAGCGCCGTTAAACCAGAGCTAGCTGCACCCAAGTCAAGTGCCTTGACCTCTGCATTGTCTCTAAGTGATATACTAAGCATAAAATAGAAATTGAATTATTTATAGCCAATAAGGATTGAATAATATTTAGAAATTTTGAAGTGTATCATTTTTGACAAACTTTGAATCTAAGGGAACGTACATTTTCACAGTAAGCTATCTTCTAAGATTGTTTGAAATTATACATAAATATTTCTTATGCTATTATCTTGGAATAAAATGTCAAAAAATTTGCTTTGAGTGGCAATGCATAATAAATGAAAAATAGGTTTAAAAGATTTTATGTTTGATAGAATTTTCTGTACTAATAATTAAATTACTCAACTCAAGAATATGTACTTTAGAGCTTTAATCTAATTCAAACTTTAATTTTTTAAAGTTGAATTTTATATTCTTAGCTAAAAATAGAAATATGTGAGAAAACAGGTATTAATTAGATAGCAACATACTTTTACAATACACATATTTTAAAGGTGCAACTATATGGTGTAGTCATTAGCCACCTTGCTGTTTTTATGTCAGTTTTATGTAAATAAAATACAAATAAAAAACTAATTATACAGCTTATTATTTATAGAAAAACATATGTATAACTCCTTTGTATCTGAAATATGTACAAAATGATGCATTTTATGAATAAATGGTTTTCCTCCCTTACTGAAAGTTTAGTTTCCAGTTGGAATGTATAGGTTTAACATGATCAGAAATCTATAATAAACTTTCAGCACAATTTATGTTCATATTATTTTTTATTTGTGACTGAAACATTTTAATGATAACCGATAATTATGATTACCTGTATAAGGCTGGGGTCAAATTAATTAATTTATTTTCTACTTGTTTTCTTGTCATATGTGACTGATTTAAGCTGTAGATACTATTTCAGTTATTGTGGCTGTTGGGATATAATGGAAGCTGTCACACAGATGACAAATACCATTGATTAAGTTTTGTGCATTCTGGATTATGAAAGTAGAAAGTCTCATTTGCTTATGCTCACAGTGCATTTGAAAAATGATTGTCAATATAGTTTTGGGTTTCAAGTGGTTTTAAAACAAAGGTACAATTTGATTTTCTTTAATGCTCTATCAAGGTGTGTGACATAACATCAGGAACTTTCTAGACTGTCTTAGAGCGCACTGGTTCTTCCTTCCCAACTTCATCAAGTATCGCTCCTACATAAGTCAGTAACTGGTCACAGAAAGTCATTTGTTTCTACTAAAATGTTTATTTGGGGCGGGCGATGTCCAGCGGGTAGGGCATTTGCCTTGCCGTGGCTGGCCTGTGCCAGCCGGGTTCGATCCCGGCATCCCATATGGTCCCGAGCACCGCCAGCGTGATTCCTGAGTGCAGAGCCAGGAGAAACCCTGAGCATGCCGGGTGTGACCCAAAAGAAAAAAAAAAAAATAAAATGTTTATTTGCAAATTGTATAACAGAAGTTGAGTGATTTCTCTTCTGTCTGCCTAGTTATGAACAAAAAGAGCCATGAGCAAAGGGAAAAGTTAAATAAATTTAAGGTAAAATTTAGATCTATCCCCATGGTGGTAGAACTAAGCAAGACTCGGGTTATGAATCTAATTGGGGCTGCTAGGTTATTAGTCAACGTTGCCCTTGGATTACCTTGGTCTAGTGTATCTATTACATTCAGAACAATTATGAAAATCCAGGACCAGTTATTTTGCATGACTGAAGAGCAAAATGACACATAATTTAAATCTATTTGCAGCAGAGGGATTGATATGATAAACTGTGCATAGAAAACAATGGGAGAAATGGCAATGTATAAATTATATATATATATAGAGAGAGAGAGAACAGACATGGGGCAGAGCTGCTACTGGCTCTCACTGTGCCCAGCCGCTCATGAGGTGCCGGGAGGGGTGGCAGGTTCTAGCCCTGGCCCGCCACCCCAGCAGAGCCTCACAACAAGCCAGATGACCCTCCACTATAGAGGACCTCCATTTTCCACATCCGGACTTCCCCTCATCAGAACTCCACCCAGCAGACCAGCCTATCACAGCCTGGCTTTGCGGCTCGGTTCATCAATAAATGCTGGATTCTGAGATGACTACAAGAGTATGCTACCTGCACGCAGAGCCTGGCAAGCTACCCGTGTCGTATTTGATATGCCAGATACCAGTAACAATTATAGACCTCATTCCCATGACCTGATGGAATGGTTTGAGGCTCTTTATGTTCCTGGAGCAAGCAGGTGCCCTTGGGCTTTACTTGCACGAGACAGGACATATGGAGATGTTACTGGTGCCCGCCGAGCAAATCGATGATGAACGGAAAGACAGTGATACAGTGACAGTGATATATATATATATATATATATATATATATATATATATATATGAGATAGAAGGGACAAAAAGACAAATTACCAGTAAAATAAAAGCTCAGATGCTAAAAAATTTAGGCCATCAATTTGGAAGATTATGATGAAATACCATAAAAGTCTAGTTGATTGGGTTGTTGAGCAGCTAAAGTTCTGGGAATATTCTTTTGCATTTGGGAGACCCAGGTTTAGTCTCTGGCAATGCATAGTCCCTTGAGCACCATCTAGAGCAATCCTTGAGCATAAACATGGGAGTAGCTTCTGAATACCACTGGGGAGCCTAAAATCCAAAACCACATAACAAATCAATTCCATAGGTTAGTTAGAAGAATAATAAATTTAGATATTTTTAAATTTATCTCCAGATAAATTTAGCTTATTAATTTCATTTACTTGTTTGAAATCAATGTAAGGGAGACTTTTCTTTAAGCTTGTATCGCATACTATTTTCCATGTTCTTTGACACTCAGCATTTTTCTGCATGCTCCCTAGTTCTCATTTGAATCAGTCTTCAAAGCAATCAGAGCAAATCAATTTGCAATATTCTCAAAACTGCATCTGCTAAGGTTGACTGAACCTTGTGTAACAAAAATTGATATAAGGATAATGCCACAAATGTCTTCCTGTTTAAATGATGCTAAAAAAGTTCTTGCAAAATAATGGAAATCATATAGAATTACTCTAATAAAATAAGAAATTGTCAAAGTAATTTATGATTGAAATTCATAAATGAGAACATGGTTTTATTTTAATTTACACATTGCTGTTTTTTGCCTACTTTTTTTCTTTCTTTTTTTCCTGTTTTTCTTTTATTTGTGTGTGATACTGCCTATCTAACTCTTGGAATCACTAAGGAATTCTATGTTTTAGAGTAACAGTTCCAAGTTGTCAAGCAAACAGCATGAATACTACCTAATTGATAACTGCATTTTTCCGGTGGTGTAGAGAACCGACTAAAGAATTCCTCTTGACATACTGTCTCAAATAGTCACTATCAATTCATCAGTATTTGCACTTCAGAAGAAAGCTATCTGACATTTATAGCAGTTCCCAAGGAATCCCAGAAGGATTCCACAAATGTTTCTGGATATAACACCACAAGAAAATGTTCAAGGACAAGTTGCATTTAAAGAGACAGGGGAAACTTAGTTTGATGGATTCAGCACTGTTTCGACTTTCCTGAACTTTATTGAACAATTCAGACCTCCACAGAGACTTCTAAATCCAGAATTGAACCAAGTCTTTCTTCTTCCAACAGAGGGCTTTCTCTGGATTTTTTGATTCTCCTTTTCACATTATTTTTTGGTTTGTTTTATGTTATTTAATTGTTGGTTTTTTGTTTGTTTTTAGAGGAGGGTCACACCTGATGTTTTACCTGGCTTATTTCTGGCTCTGCACTCTGGGATCATTACACCTGGCAGGGGTGGGGGACCATATGGGATGCCTGGAACTGAACCCAGGTTGGACTTATTCATGGCAAGTGCCTTTCCGGTAATATTATTGTTCCAGCCCCAAGATTTTCACATTCCTTTTTTTTTTTTTTTTTTTTTTTTTTGTTGGTCACACCCAGCAATGCTCAGGGGTTTCTCCTGGCTCTGCACTCAGGAACCACTCCTGGCGGTGCTTGGGCAACCATATGGGATGCCGGGGATTGGACCCCGGCTGGCACAGGCCGGCTGCGTGCAAGGCAAACACCTTACCCACTGGGCTATCACTCCGTCCCGAATTTCACATTCTTAAAGTACACTAATTCTGTTACATTGATTTTGTCTCATTTCTGACTTGTAAAACTTATGTATTATATCTTGGTTTGCTATTTGTTTTATTAAATATGAAATTTAACCTACATGTGTGTATAAATGCTTAAAATAAGTGTTTTCTTATATTACCAAAGTTAGTATATTTAGTCAGTTTTATCCTGTGTTTCTATTCTGATATGCAAAACTGAGAAATTTTGAATTAACAAAGGAGAAAATTATTAAATTATATTTAATAATTGCATAGTTTTTTGTAGAGCTGTAAATGTCTTAAATTTGGTTTAGGTTTGGCAGTTGTTTTCCAGAAAATATAGACATAAAAAGGGTATTATTATTATTTGTATATTACAGACATTATGTGTGAATATGAATGGAATTTCTAATCAAATATTTTAAAAATATTTTAACTGCATTACAATAATATTCAATTATCACTTCTTCACTTGTATCACTTGTATCACTTGTCTTCCTGTTCTTCATTGATTTGCTCGAGCGGGCACCAGTAACATCTCCATATGTCCTGTCACATGCTATTGTTGCCCAAAGGGCATCTGCTCACTCCAGGAACATGAAGAGCCTCAAACCATTCCTTCAGGTCATGAGAATGAGGTCTATAATTGTTACTGGGTTTTGGCATATCAAATACAACACGGGTAGCTTGCCAGGCTCTGCCATGCGGGTGGGATTCTCTTCTGTGCGGCTGAGAAATCATATTAAAACTAAAATCCTTAGGGCCGGAGCAACAATACCATGAGTAGAGCAACAGTGAGTAAAGTGTTTGCTTTGCATGCAGCAGAACCAGGTTCAGTCCCTTCATCTTACATGGCTCCGAGCACACAGGAGTGACCCCTGAGAGCAGAGCAGCAGTAAGCCTGAGCACAGGGGGGAATGGCCCTTGATCACTTGATCACTTGATCACTTGAATCCGTTATTCATCGATTTGCTTGAGCGGGCGCCAGTAACATTTCCATTGGACCCTATCACGTGCCAATGTAGCCCAATGGCATCTGATAGTTGATGAATACTGAAAAATTGGAATTCATCAAAATATAAAAGGCACTGTTATGTTTGATTATACTAATTGAGTATAAGACAATTATAATGTTTACAATAAGAACGAATTCTTGCTACTCATGTGGTAGAGCAGAGGTTTTAACATAAGTGACGGTCATCTCTGGTTCCACATAACCCCTAAGTACCACTCTGATGTAGAACCAGCTGCAATTTTTTTTAAGAAGAAAAGGAATATTTCAAATTGAAAATTAAAAACAATTCTCAGAAAGAATTGCCTTTTTAAGAAAACTGGGTCTTCCATTTGTCATGTTCACCAGTACATATTTTATAATTCATTTAAGAGTGTGCAATAATTAAGCATTTATGAGTAATACAGTGCTATTTTTTAAAAAATATGTTTCCTGTCGTAAATTAGTGGGCATGTCTCTGCTTTTCAAGGACTAAAAGTGACATCTCCCTATTCCCGTCACTTGAACCTACCTCACAATATGTGAGACTTCGCTTTAACATGTATTGTTGCAACTCCTATTATCCCCAACATTACTTTAGAACCTCATTATTTGTTATTGCCTCTATCTTTTCATATGAAATGCTGGGCCAAATCGTATGCCATTTCAGGGGCATGCTGGTCTACTTCCTGATGCTCTTCTACTTCCTGCATTCTACTTCCTGATGATCATTCAAGATTTAATGTCACAATATTTTAACACAATCGAAACAACAAACATAAGAAAATTCTTTCACATACTGAGCAATACTGCTTTAGTTGGCAAATTTTACTTCTAACAATAGGATTTAAATTTCATGTGGAAGAACTGCACATTTTTGAAATAGTGACTCAGAAGTGATTTAGTTGTTTAGAATTTATAAAGTGGTTGTCAGAAATACTACTTCCACAGAACACCATAGTGTCAAGATCAAGATACGTGGGTCATGACAGATACTTTAAAATGATTATTTAATTTGATGGAGTCCACTCCCATTCAAAAGCATGATATCATTAAAAATCCTTTAAATTTATGTTTGGATTATGGGAAACAAACTGAGGAAAAGATGTTGTAAACTGTTACTGTGTAAACTGTGAGATGTTATTATGACATAAGCTTGCTCCTAGTTTCCTACAAGATTGTCAGATTTTATATTCTGTTCACTCACTTGTTTTCACTGCCACATCTTATAAGCAATTGCTTAGGTGGCAGAAGTCAGTAACAGATTTCCACAGTTTATTTCCAGTGAGATTTCTAATGAGTTCCCCAAAAAACCTATTTAAGAGGCAAAGTAACAAGCTCTTGAATCTGCTACTTTTAATCAAATGTGTTTTATGAGCTGAAAAGTTTAATGTAACATTGTATCTTTTTAGTTTCTAATCAGGTAGTGAGATGCACACTGGAGATACATGTGTAAAACATATGCTTAAAACATTTTTTGTATTTAAAATATTTATGATTCTTTATAAAATTGTGGTTAGAATAAGATTAAATGTCTCTCCATTCCTATTAAGCTTTGAAGAGATAAAATAGTAGTGCATGGCTATCTCTAACTTTTCATGTTTACAAATTGTAGAACTGTATGTGCATTCACCAACTAGCCCAATCTTCCACTGTGTGTTTCACAGCCCAAAGGTCACATCATCTCAGGTTTATGGATAATTTTGCCTAAATAGAAGGAGCGAATGAGATGTAGGGCAACAAACACATGTGTAATGTGGTCTCCCTTTGTGCACACCTGCAAAAAAAATTTCTGACCAAGATGGAGCCTCCTTATAATCTTACAGGACTTCGTTTCCTCCTTAGTGACTGAAGGGCTTACCGTATCGCAGCTTTGAAAGTCAGACCACTCCATCCTATTTCTGAAGACTTAGCATATAAAATAAATGATAAAAATTATAAAAAATTAAACATATCTACCAAAGAATTCATTTGTTTCATTGCTTATATGGAATCTTTCCCAAGAAGGTCAGAAACTTTATTTCATCATAAACATATTGAAAATAGGAAGACAATTGCTTTACTTTAATCCACTTAGAAGTTTATCTATGAAAACTTTTTTTCTACTAAAGAAATGAAATTTTATCAGCTCATAAACCTGCATTTTAATCTTTCATTATTATTATTATTATTATTATTATTATTATTATTATTTTGCTTTTTTGGGTCACACCCGGCAATGCTCAGGGGTTTCTCCTGGCTCTACACTCAGGAATTACCCCGGCGGTGCTCGGGGATCATATGGGATGCCGAGGGATCTAACAGGGCGGCATGAGTGGGCTATGTGCAAGGCAAATGCCCTACCCGCTGGGCTAAAGCTCCAGCCCCTAATCTTTCACTATTAAGGCCAAATAATTCAAGTAATATTTTTGTTCATTCTGTTGTTGCATCAAAAGTCCTACATTATTTCTTTATTCTTAATTTTATGTAACCTATGAACTATTATTGAAAATGAACATTTAGCCAGCTTAATGTATAATCCCTTTCTTCTCCATCCACAAACTTGTTTCCTGATACTGCTTTTATGTTACAACATTTTTAATAAGTATTTTATTATACCACTGTGAAATATACAATTATAAAGATGTTCATATTTGGGTCTTGGTCATACAGTGTTCAGCACCCATCCCTCCACCAGTGCCCATCTCCCACCACCAATGTCCCCGGTTCCTTCCCTCCTCCCCCAGCCCACCTCCATGGCAGGTTCTTTATTTCTTTCCCTTTATCTCTTTCTCTTTTCCTTCCCTTCCAGATTGCAGATTACAGAACATACATTAAAGGGTTGTCATGTGTATCTTTTTGTCTGTATTTAATGCTCAGTACATCAGAACTTTCTTTTTTTTGTTATCAAATATTCAGCTATACAATTCTCATATATAAGTTTATCAGTATAATGTGGTTAAATCCCTACCTTATATGCTATTCAGTTGATAATTTTTAACTTTGGTGGGTGTTTTCTCACCCATCCCCATCTGAATGCATCTGTAAAACTGTATTTGTGCCATTCCACTGCTTTGTAGGAACAATCAATTCACAGACATGGTGATGATCTGAGAAAGAGCTTTGTTAGCAACAAGGTGGCAGGTCTGAATATGGCAGAGCATGTCTTCAAAACAATGATTTTCTCTGAATGATCACATGTAGCAACTTCTAAGGCAAGAAAAGCAGGAAAGGGTGAGTTTCCAGGCTGGAAAGTTGTGTACTGGAAAAGGTCAATAGATTCCTTCCTGCATTGATCTCTGAGGCTTATTCCATATCTTATCTGCAAAGCTAAACCAAATCTTTCTGAGTAAGCATTCAACCTGCCCTTATGTTCTGCTATTGCGGACAAGATAAGGACAATTCTCTCTGCTCAGAAGAACTTGCTGCTCTTTCAATTTTTAATTTAGTTCTTAATATCTTTAAACTGGCTTCAGACTTTCAAAATAATTCCAAAATTGCTCTTACTGTAGAGAATAAAATTAGGTAAAATCAAGGGCATTTCTCTTCTGGATATGGTGAAGTTTCCTACTAATATCATCATTGTTTGACTTGTTTATAAATAACTTTCTGTTCATAGTGCACAGTTGTATTTCTCGTCATCTCTCTTTAGAATTTGCAACCTTTTTTTTCCTTTTCCCCGATGCCTCATAATTCCAGTTTCACATATACTTTCTTGCTTTCCCATCATGTTTTGACACATCACTTTCACCAACAATTTCTGAAAATGATCTGTGAGAGAAGTTTTTAGCTTTTAATTCCACTCCTTGAAGTTTTATGTTAAATACAATCTTTGCATCTTGATTAGAAATTTATTTCCTGCAAATGATTGAAAATGATAGATCCTGAAAACTTCTATAGAGCTATGTTTACCAAGGGCAGTACACTGGGGTAGTTGGGAGAAACTCAGAGAAGAGGGTAGAGTAAACACTGGCGATGGCTGTGGTGATGGAAAAGTTGCATCTCTGAAACCCCCACCATTAACAATACTGTGAAACACAATGCTTCCAAATAAAAAAGATTATTTTCTTGAGAAGCGTGAAGACTAGTTATATTCACCTCTACTCATAACTGTTATTATCAAGCCTTTAAATTGAACCTTAACCTTTTTCTTCATTCATACATGTGTAATACAGTGAGGAAATTAGAATAATACAAAACTTTTGGCTTTTAATAAATTATTCAATTAAAGTAAAACTTTGTGTTAGGTTTTCTTCGCAAAACAGTGCAACTAATTAGTCAATTCTTGAAAAAGAAATTCATATGCAGGGTACCATGCAAATTAGCATTTGAAAAAGAGCAGTTTTCTCATCTGTTCTGAATAGTTTCTTCAAAATCTGCCGGAAATACTGGTAGAGAACAATTTTAAAAACTTTGGGTTTATGTATATTTATTTTCATCATTATATCAAAATATTTTAAATGAAAGGTTTCTGGACTAGAAGTGACGCTTTCTTTACTTTCATACTTAAAGCAAAATTAAAGTAGAAGAATATGTGTGTTTCAATTTATTTCTCCAGTATTTAGCAAGGAACTGACAAATTGAAAATATTTTGTCAGTGTTAAATGAAATATGTATATATGCACATATATTATATGACATTGATATATGTATAGATATAATATATGCATTTGGAAACATGTAAATATTATATAGTATGCAATTTAGTCAAGTGCATATTTAAATAAATTATACATATATAAAATAAAAATTTGGTAGAATGCCGAATTAAAAAAATAACCATGCTTTTTATGACTTCCTGTGTATACAGATAATGCCAAATTTAAAACGACTTTTTTTGCATCAGATTTCTAGTTTTGAAGGATGAAGATTAAAGAAGTTTCTTTGCTGATTTCTATTTTTACCAACAATAATTCCATTTAGTTGCAATAATTATAATATGGTTCACCCTTCAAATCTGATATTACACATGTTTTAATTCTGCAAAATTACTTTTTGAAAACACCAGACATGGCCTAATGCAATTTGATGACATTGAGAACATGAGGTTAAAATAATAATAATAATAATAACAACAAAATAAAATTAGCAGTTATTTTTTAAAGGAAACTAAATAGTGAAAGTCTGATAAGAATTTCAGAAGCACTTTAGTGCTACAAATTTACCTCTACTTAACTGTTTCTTAACATGCTTATCATTCAATTATTAAGCTTATACAAAGCTTGGGGATAAGATGTTAGGAATTTTTGAATTACTGTTATAATAGTATCAAATAAGAGTTTTTATTTAAGTACTAGAGAATTTCTCAAACTTAGAGGAGAGCTGGTTATTTGACAATAATTTGTGTGATTTTTTTTGAGATGGAAGAAACCTGAAAAAATCACTTGATCATAAATCACAAGTGTGTCTAAGGTAAGATAGAGATACATTAATTTTTTTTCAACACTTATTTGGTACATAATTGAATCAGATATCACCATACAAATGGGAATTAGAGCTTCAACACTGACAGGATTTTGACATTTTTATACAGAGAAAGGAAAATTAAGACAAGAAATCCAGTTGATTGGCCAGAGCTAAACAATTCCCTTGTTTGGAAAAGGCAGATTAGCTCTTTTGTTTTCCCCCACTTGGTATGCATTGACACTGGTTAACTCTTTACTTGCATCTGTAAACTCTGCAAATGGTTCTATACAGAGACATTACAACCGCTTCTGTGTGATAATGTTCTTATTTTTTAAAGTGATTTTTCTCTCAGTTTTCTCTCTTTCAAGGGCTATGGAAATAGCACCAAGGACTGGAGCATGCGGTGGTATAATAAAATATTAAAAAAATATAGTAAGAAAAAGACTGGAACACGGGCTTCCAGTGCTGGCTATCCCCAAAAGATCTGCAACACTGCATGAATCCCCTGAGCACCAACGCAAGGAGTGACACTTGTGCACCACACTGACACCCCCTGAACAAACAATATAAAAATATGATTTTTGAATGTACAAAAGGAACAGATTAACAGTTAACCCTTGCATGTAAAACAATAAAATACTATATAAAGTAAGTTATTGTCTATACCAGGTCATTTTTTTATGTATTTACTCTTCTAGTTATACTATTGTCCACAGCCAACAGAGTACCTGGGATTACTCCCAGTTCTGTGCTGTGGGGGTGCGATTCACTCCCTATGGTGCTCTAGGGGAACATGCAGGGTTTAGAACTAAACCCAGAACTGTGGTTTGCAATTTGTGCACTCTTGCTCTAGAACCTGTCTGCCTGGTTTGAAGCAGATCCTTAAAAATGTCTAAAGAACAAAACAAAAGGCCTCAGTGATGGCTCACTGAGTCTCAGTGATGGCTTCCTGGAGAAGGAGAGTGCTATAGGAAAGCCTGAGGAATGAGTTTGATGCCTGGAGCTGCTATATAAACCGATCATGGTCCTTACAGCTCTGCTATCTGGCACAAAGCCTGAAACTAAGAAAACATCTGCTAGCTCTGGTGCAGAGGCCGGTGTATGCAGGTATAAGTCTAAAACGTATGACCCTCTCTGAGCTCCACAACTTTAGAGCTGGAGAGTAAGGATTAAGACCACTAGAAAGTGTGTGTGTGTGTGTGTGTGTGTGTGTGTGTGTGTGTGTGTGTGTATTACAGTAACTCCAGGGAAGCTCTTCACCTGAATGTACGCAAGCATTGCAACTGAACGAGTGTGATCCTTGGCAAGCACAGTGTATGGTAGAGATCAATGCCTGGCAAGTCTCCCAAGCAAAGATATGTGACCTGTAATCACTGCTGTTGAACAAGGGAAAAGAATAGAGTGAAATATATGGGAAACCATATTCACTGAACCATAAATAAGATGTAGAATAAATAGGGGGAAATCATTCCTATCATATGAATATAGAATTTATCCTGTTATTTAGATAATTGCTGGTATGAAAATAATTGAGAACTAGCTGCAAGGAAAATTTATAAATATTTTCTACTATAAATTATTTCAATGGTATAAATTTCATGACCTGAAAAACAAGAGCATATAGTTTTGTTTTGAGAGATCAAAAAAGGCCAATCTGATGTAGTGTATAGACCACCTTTTCCCCTGACAGACTACTCAAAGTTCTGCTTAACCGAATACATTATTTTTTAACCACAACCTATGGCATCAAAATAGTAATTTAGATCCGTTATGCATTTTAATACAGTTTAGCTTAGTGATTGAAATGCTTAGGAAAAAAAATTAAAATCTTAATAATACAGTGCCAGATGATGACTTAGACCAATGTAATAATGTGTTACGAGCAGCATTTTTAAACTTTTATTGACAATCTATATTGACTATCAGTATAATTGAGAACATCATAGCTAAAAGTTACTAGCATTATAGGGTGATTTTCTTACTCAAAAAAGAGAATTATAGCTTAAATCACATAAAGTCATCTTAACACATTATCTGTAATTACCCTTAATTACAGACAAAGCAGTTTTATCATGGACTAAATTCCTACTGTTTAATGAAAAGCCATGTTAGAACAAAATAAATATGAAAATGAACAAGTTCAATTGTTCATAAATATTAATGACATTATTTATTATGTTGGACTAATAAGAAATTGCAGGACCGGTCTTTATTTGGAGTCAAGTTGCTTTATACTAACTTTTCATCAAGTGATCTATCCAATTTGTATATAAATCTATGATTTGTAGATGATTTATATATTAATAATATTGCATATATTAAAATATTAAAAAACTTAAATATATATTAAAATATTAACAAGATCTTATAAATCACCAGATGTGTGTATTTTACTCTAATTCAATACCCAAGTGATATTTGGATTACACTATTTTGATATCATTGAATTTATTTTTCCATATATGTTTTTATTCACGATGGCCTTCATTTTGAACTAATTTAATGCTCTGGTTGTGTTTACTGCAGGAGAAAGTTATTTGACTATGCTATTTGACTCTGCGATTATTAGATATTCAAAATCTGATAAAATTTCTTTTATTTTTATAACAATTTTAAAATTGTATGTAACATCTTAACCAGGATTATCATCTAGATACTTCAGAAACATATAAAAAAGATTTTAATGTATGACCTACTGAATACATAGCTGTACCTATGTATTCTGTATGTACAGCTTTTATTGCTTGGAAGAAAATGTTAAGAATCAGATAAGACTTTAACAGGAAGGTCTGAGTGAATAGCTGTAAGTAAGAATGTGCAAATTTTGATGGACAAATTTGTTTGATAATTGGGAGAAATTTTTTATTTACATTTTAAATGTGTATACTTTTTTCAGTTTCTTTCCCTTATTTGAGAGCTTAAATTTTTCACATATTTTTATCTTTTTCTTAATTTTTGCTTTTTAAAAAATATTTTATTATACCACCATGAGATATACGGTTACAGAGATATTTATAAGATGTTCATATTTGGGTTTTGGTCATACAGTGTTCCAGCGCCCATCCCTCCACCAGTGCCCATCTCCCACCATCAATGATCCTGATTCCCTCCCCCTCCCTAGCCTGCCTTTGTGGCAGGTTTCTTAATTTCTCTCTCTCTCTCTCTCTCTCTCTCTCTCCTACACACACACACACACACACACACACACTCTAGCTCTTTCTCTTTTCCTTCCCTTCCACATTGTGGATTACAAAACATACATTAAGAGGTTGTCATGTGTATCTTTTTGCCTGTATTTAATGCTCAGTTCTAGGTTGGAATCAGCACTTTCAACAACTATTAGCATACTGTTCCATTCTCTGTCTTACCTAGCTTCTGACTCCCACACGTTTGTGATAGTTTCCACTTTTGACAAGACCTCCTGCTCCATGTTTCATTGACTTTGGATATTGGTATCATAATATGTACATATATATATTTATGTCATGCAAATAAATGCAGTCATTCTATAGCTGTCTGTCTCTTTCTGGCTAATTTCACTGAACATGATCCTCTCCATGTCCATCCATTTATAAGCAAATTTCATAACTTCATTTTTTCTGACAGATGCATAGTATTCCATTGTGTAGATATGCCCAAGTTTCTTTATCCAGTCATTGATTCTCGGACACTTTGGTTGTTTCCAGATTCTGGCTATTGTGAATAATGCTGCTATGAACATAAAAGTAGGGATGGTGTTTCCACTGCGTATTTTAGGCTTCCAGGGTATATTCCCAGGAGTGGTATGGTTGGGTCAAATGGGAGCTCAATTTCTAGTCTTTGGAGTAATGTCCATATTGTTTTCCAAAAAAGGCTATACTAGTCGGCATTCCCACCAACGATGGATGAGAGTCCCTTTTCCCAAGCATCCATGCCAGCATTTGTTGTTCTTGCTCTTCAGGATATGTGCCAATCTCTGTGGTGTGAGACGATATCTCATTGTTGTTTTGATTTGCATCTCTCTGATGACTAATGATGATGAGCATTTTTTCATATGTCTTTTGGCCATTCGCATTTCTTCCTTGTCGAAGTTTCTGTTCATTTCTTCTCCCCATTTTTTGATGGGGTTGGCTGTTTTCTTTTTGTAAAGTTCTACCAGTGCATGAATAACTAATCTTCGGTAAAGGAGTAAAAGGTATGAAATAGAGCAAGGAAAGCCTCTTCAACAAGTGGTGCTGGGAAAACTGGGCAGCTACATGTAAAAAAAATGAACTTCGACCTCTGTCTAACACCATGTACAAAAATCAGTCAAAATGGATTAAAGATCTCAATATCAGACCTGAATCCATAAAGTACATTGAAGAAAATATAGGAAAAACCCTGCACAACATTGAAGCTAAGGACATCTTCAAAGAAGAAACACCACTAACAAAACAACTAAAAAGAAAAGATTATCATATGGGACTACATGAAGCTAAAAAGTTTCTGCACCTCAAAAGAAACAATGACCTAGATACAAGGACAGTTCACAGAATGGGAAAGAATATTCACCCAATACCCATCTGATAAGGGGTTAATATCCAGGATATATTAAATGTGAATACTTTTTAAAGATATATGTGTAATTGTTGCACACATATTTACATAAAATGTATATCTTCATTTATTTAGGAGTAAAAGTACATTATTCCCATAGGAGTCAATAATTAGATAAATGTTCTGTTCTTTATATAAGTAAATTATATATATTTGGTTAGTTTATAGTTAAATTACTTATGCTTTCTCTATTACTCAATTCGTCTTTAACATTTTGAATGTACTATATAAATGATAAGTTTGGGTTCTACCTAAACACATAAATCTATTAACTATTTTTAAACACATACATAAACTAAGGTTATTTCAATAATTTAATATATAGTAGAAATTTCGTGAACAGTAACTTAAAATGTGGAAATGTAGTTTATATTTTACTGATTCTGTACATTATCTCTCTAGAAATCTGTCTAATGTTATTTATTTGTGATGCTTATACACTTTTTGATTTTGATATGTTTCCTTTTGGTCATTTAGTGAAGAGCTAAACTGGCATGAGTGGCTGCTTTGAGAGTGTAGAGTATGTAGCAAGTGGGGTTATGAGTCTAGGGTTTGTGGGTGGTATCTTAATGTCATGTGGACTTAGGGCATAATTGAGTCTAAAATATTCCATAGTGTCAGACATGTTAGTCATGTTTGCTTTTTTAAAGTGAGAAGATGTCTTAAATATCACCAGAAGAATGTCAAGTCCTAGGTAGCCGGGAAAAATTTAGAGTTCGTTATTTGCTCAGATGATTATCTAGATGTATCTTCTATGAGTTTTCTAACTCTAAATGTTACTTTCATAACATGCATTGCATACAGTTTAATTTTGAAGAATATCTAGTACTTTATGATATTATTTGTTTGCAATAAAAATGAATGTAACGGTAAAACATACTGAATTCTGCAAACTGAATTCTGCAGATATTGCTACTTGTTAGCATTAAATAGAATAGCTGCATGTCTTTTACTTGTTGTTGCATGTCACCACTGAAAGCCCAAAGTAAGAATCTTTGATTTCTAGAAGATATAGGATCAATACTCAGCAATAATATCATGTGGCTAGAATTTTGAAAGCACATACACTCTGCCAAAGTGCTACCTTTTGACATTTTTAATTTTTTAACTATAAAAATTGATTGCGGCTTAGCACATTATAGTGTTGTTTAATGATGATTTTGCATGCTACTATCTGATTATAAGATGCCATTTCAATATATTTCTGTAAAGTTTCAGCACTTTTAGAGTGTGTAGATAGAAAATGTCCTCAGGTTTCAGAGTTCCTTTTTCATTTCATAAGACTAATAGGGTTATATCTAGATTGAACTCATTAATTTTTACCATTTATAAAATTGTACCATTATTATAATAATTAAAATATATGCTGTTAGGTACCTTGATATGCTATGATACTAAATTAATTAACAGTGCAATTAAAAATGCTAATGCGTTTAGAGCTTCCCCACTTTAAAGATTATGTCATCATTACATTTGTTTTGTTGTTTGTACCACCATAACTGATTGTCCTTAGGGATTACCCTTTCTGTTTGTTCAGTAATCAGTCCTGACTGTGCTCTAAGAAATGAACATAGAACCCATGTCAGCAAGTGCAAAACAAGTGCCTTAACCATGTACCATATTATGTATTATAGTTCATTATATTATATGCACATTCAAAAAAAAAGCCTCAGTTTTATTAAATCAAAATATCCTATGGAAATCTATGCTTCTACATCATGTTTTACATTTAGAACTTTCAATTATGACATATATCATGGTTCCTTGTTTTTCAATGAAATTGGGAAATAATGTTAAAGAGATTATATAAACATTGTGTCGAGAGTTTTTCCAACTATCGAAATTTCACAATTAATTGAGAATAAAGTAAAGCACATATGAATCTTTCCAGGTAGACCAGTCCAGTCTGAGAACTCTGAGGTCTTCATGGCATGACAGAAAGATTCTCCTATCTTCTTGAAGACCTAGAAGCTGGCAGCCATACCTGATACCTCTAACATAGAAATTATGTAGCTTCTCTAACAAACCTCATTAAACTGTGAAAGCACCAAATTATCAGCGATTGATAGTTCAAGGACAGCAAATTCAGACACCTCAAAAATTCACAATAGTGTCAACCCAATAAGACCACAACAAATCTGATTGGAAAGTCGCATAGAAGACTTCTAATCTCAATGAGCCAAGCAGTAACACGTAAGGCTCAACTAGCACTAACCAGCACTGTCCGTTCTTTGACAATTACTTTAGGAAAACCATTATGGAGATAAAATAATGATCATAGGTTGACTCCTATTGATCTAAATTTGATGATCCATTTGCCTGACAAACAGAATGAAATAAATTTGATTGTGATTATTATTGTTTTGATCGTTAACCTCCCTTTAATAAATATAAAAGAAGATAACTAGATATAGGTGGGGAAAATTATACTCTATAAATCACTGTATCACTGTCTTCCCGTAGATCATCGATTAGCTAGAGCAGGCACCAGTAACATCTCCATATGTCCTGTCACATGTGAGATAGCCCAAGGGCATCTGCAGCTCCAGGAACATAAGCATGTCTTCCTGTTTCTCAATTTCATGCTGTCTCATGCTAGTAGAGCCCAGGATTGCTTGCTCCAGGAACATAAAGAGCCTCAATCCATTCGGAATAAGGTCTATAATTGTTACTGGTATTTGGCATATCAAATATGACATGGGTAGCTTGCCAGGCTCTGCCATGCGGGTGGAATACTCTTGTAGGCACCTCAAAACTCGAGCATTTATTGATGAAAGAAAATTAATAGATAATTTAAATAAACAGAAAATTTTCGACCATAAGAACAACTCCGTAGTTATGGAAGAACAGAGAGAAGTGAGCTGGAGCGGGATGAGATTCATAAACTGGGACAAAGGGGGAGTGCATGTTGATTCACAATGTTGCATACTTAAAACTTCTGTAGTATATCTATAAATATGAAGGAAAATTATACTCTACAAATATAAATATACTTTTCATTGAGAAAAAGAAAAATGGTAGATAGTGTTTGAAATAATTTTTCTGAAAATAAATATAGAATATTAGTTGGATGGATAATTCAGCATTTTGTGTCAGGGTAGAAGAATATGTACTGAGGTGATTTGCAATGTCCAAATATTTTTTTTGTAATATAAGTGGAGTAAGGCAATTATTCTAAACTGTGTTTGGTAAAGTTAGAGAAGTGGTAGAAGCATTGAAAATATAGAGTATATTATAATTCAATGGCAAATTGTTAATTGGCATAAGAGAAATGGAGACCTAATCTGAACATAGAGGTGAACTATAAATAAAGCAAAAACCCCAAGGGAATAGTATATTGATGGGTTCAAATTGTTGCTGAATTGATGAAATTAAAGCTTAAAATAAATATAGTAGTGTTTGATTATGAAAAAGGCATTGTATACAGATCATTTATTTTCTTCTTTTTTTCAATATAAAGGATAAAGTACAACAGCAGAGATGAGATTAAAGCAAAGGTTGTTTGAAAAGAATCATAATAACATTGCAAATAATAAAATATGGAATTGTGTGGAAAGGCTAGGGAACAAGAAGTACTTGGAAAAGAATGAAGAGGTTCATTTACTGACAAGTTGAAACAGGACACAGGAATCACAGGGAGAGAATTGGAATTGAGCAAAGAAGAGCAAGATCGTTCAATGACAAAGGTTTGAGGATCTATCTGGAATGTTTAAATATACCTACAGGAGATTAACCGCAGATAACTTTAGGGCAGTGCAAAATTTGCATTAGGAAAAGGAGTTAATACATAACTGTACTAGAATTAATAAGACATAAACATCAGAATTTGGGTCTCAAGTAGTTCCAAAGGTATTAGTATAACTAGTGAGCATGACAGCTTCTGACCATGAGGATATAAACCAAGACTTAATTTTTTTCTGCAGTTTAACATGTAAGATGACTTTAATTGTTTTACAAGTTTTTGACTGCACCTAAGTATTATGGAATTTGAATGCAATGAACCCCACAAAATTAAAGTGTACATTCAAAAGGTAAATTTGTATACATCCATCACTGGTCAAATTTAGCTATTTTTATTACAACATTTTTTTTTTTTTTTTTTGCTTTTGGGTCACACCCGGCGATGCTCAGGGGTTACTCTGCTCGCTGGAATACTCCTGGCGGTGCTCGGGGGCCTATGGGTGCGGGGTCGGACCCTGGCCAGGCGGCCGGCCGTGTCCGGCGCGCCCTACCGCTGGGCTTCCCTCGGCCTATTACAACATTTTCACAATTAGTACCAGACAACCAAGAATTCATTTTTTCTTTATAAAGTTACAATTACTTAATTTTTTCCCTATAAATCAAACTTGGACATTTTTTGTTTGGCCTTTTTAGATAGGGCATATTTTCTGGTCACATGTCATACTTGTGGGCCCCTAGT
Source organism: Cryptotis parvus (assembly GCA_021461705.1). NCBI lineage: Eukaryota > Metazoa > Chordata > Mammalia > Eulipotyphla > Soricidae > Cryptotis > Cryptotis parvus. The sequence continues at coordinate 77,035 of JAJIBD010024506.1, read as the reverse complement.
GATAGTACAGGGGTAGGGGCGTTTGCCTTGCAGGGGCTGACATGGGTTCAATTCCCAGCATCCCACATGGTCCCTTGAGCACTGCCAGGAGTAATTCCTGAGCCAAGAGCCAGGGGTAACCCCTGAGCATTGCCAGGTGTGACCCGAAAAAAAAAAAAAAGTCACACATGATGTATAGTAATGTTTAGTATAATGTATCATTTTCCTTACCTTTCTCCTAAGGATATGCTTATTACTCATTTACATACAGTCTGTGACAAAAGTTTACTCAATCTTGTTATTTGCCCTTTGTCTTGTTACGAATATTATAAAAATTTTAATAGATTTAAAAATATTTTCTCCATCATTTATTTCTTTTAAAATTGATATTTTTAAATAAACATTTTAGAAATGTGCAATGTATAATGATAAGTGTGTAGTTGATGATTTCTTTTCTGAATTATGACAGTGCTTTTTCCGTTTAGGAATACTTTCTCCTCAAAAGGTGAATGGTACTTCCTCTGATTTAAAAATTTAATAGACTTAGCAATTTTATGTATCTCTCATTTTTAGTTTTTATTGTTACTGTTTTTTAGCAAAGGGTCTAAATATATTTCATAAAAATGGATGTGCTTTTTAATCACACTTAGTTAAAAACACAATCTCCTTCATACTATATTTTGTCTTCACATTTTTGTTGAAATATGTTGGCCATCAATGTATTGTTTTATTTTTTAAATTTGCTTTTCATTTTGATTGACGTCTGCATCTTTCTTTATACTATTATCATCTTATAACATTTAAGGTAGATTTACTTATATAGTTAAACAAAAAATATTTCAAAATATTTTTAAATATATTTTAAGTTATACATAACTGAACACTGTTTAGGAGGATAAGGTAATTTACATAGTTTTGCCATTTAGTGTAAGTGTTCTCTAATTCCCTGTGCTCTTTTCTGACAACTGTAAATTGATTTCAAACTGTTCTGCTTTGTTTCCAACATTTTGAAGATTTCCCACTTCTTATCATGTTATTTTACTTCAATTCTATTTTCCTGGGAAAAGGCAATTTTTAAAGTATATGAATTATTTCAATAATTTAAAATTCAAGAATTTTTTGTTATATATCATAAATCCTGGCTCAAAGAATGTTTCATGTGTACTTTAATAGAGAATGCATATAACTTTGCTATGTTTAATGTCACTCTATAAATAATAAGTTAATCTGCTTTGTAGTACTTTCAGGTGTTCAGCATGTATCTTGATTTTGTATAATTTTTAGCAGTTATTAAAAATTTTCATTGAAATATCCAATTACAATTACTGATTTTAATTGATCTTGTAACACGCATTTTGAAATATTTGTATGAAACCTCATATATGCATGCTTAGAAATATTATTCTTAATTACATCAGGACCGCTTTATTATCACTAAATATTTCTCTTGGTCTAATATAATATTTCCTTTTTCAATACAATATTTCCTTTTTCAATATAATATTTCCTATTTATACTTAGTATAACCTTATATTTAATATATCCACCCACATAATTATTTTGATCACTATATTGTGTGTACATCTTTTTTTTTTCAGTTTTAATTTATTGAAATTTTATACAAATATATTTGTATAGGGTTACAGTGGATTTTATGCTGACTGATTAAACAAAAAGCATTTAACATATTAATCAAATTATTTATCTGACTTTTGTTGTGTGCTGGGTGGGTGGCATACTCTCGGTAGTAGGCTCTCAGTTTATGCAATTACTGATGAATAGTGCGGCCCTAAAGTGGCCGTGCAACAAGGAGAGAGATCGGCTTTTCTCTTGGGTGGAGCTCTGATGAGCTGTGGAGTCCAGATGTTGAAAATGGCTGCTCTCATGGTGTGGGGGGTTCCTCTGGCTTCTTTGAGGATTTATTGGGATGGCGGGCCAGGACTAAAACCCACCTTCCCTCCTGGATGCCCCATGGTCAGCTGAGCACAGGGAGAGCCTGTAGCAGCTCTTCCCTGTTTTATCTGTGTCTCTGGTTCAAGCATAGCTGGGCTTAAAATAGGCTTGGCTCTAGGGTGGGACTCTGACAAGCATGTCTTGAGATCGGCTCTTTTCTTGGGTGGAGCTCTGGGGAGCTGTGGAGTCTAGATGTTGAAAATGGTGGCCATCATGTTGTGGGGGGGGTCCCTCTTGCTAGGCTCTATTAGGATGGCGGGCCAGGACTAGAACTCACCTTCCCTGCCGGATGCCTCATGATCAGCTGAGCACATGAAGAGCTGGTAGCAGCTCTGTCCCATGTATCCGTGTCTCTGGTTCAAGCACACCAGGGCTTGAAATAGGGTTTGCTGTAGGGTGGGAAGCCACCTGTGTTGTATTTGATATGCCAAAACCAGTAACAATTACAGACCTCATTCCCATGATGGGAATGAATGGTTTGTTGCTCTTTGTGTTTTTGGAGTGAGTGAATGTCGGGTTACAATAGTATGCGGCAGTATGTATGGAGATATTATTGGTGCCCAATCGAGCAAATTGATGAATAGGAAGACAAGTGATACAAGTGAATTTTGTTATTTATTTTTATTGTTTATGTACTTTTATCTTTCCTCTTTTTTTGTTCTTCTAGATTTCCAGTTAAATGTATGTTACTCTTCATTTTCATGATCCCAGGATAATTTTTATCTGTATCCATTTCTATTTATACATTTTAAAATTAAATATACCTATATTCATGAGTATTATAATATGCATTTTAATTCATCATATCTAGTTCAGTTAATTTCACAAATAAAGATATTTGAAAATTTACTCTATTTCGATGACAAATCATGTAGATTATTCTCACATATACAACAGGAGATGCATGTAGCAAAAGATGCTATTACTTACTTCAGTGCTAGAAAACAAAGGAGGGACATTTCAATGTCCTGGTTCCCAGAGGTAACAAGTTGCCAAATTCACATGGACAAATGGCAAGGAATTAAATAGAATTTGCATACAAAAATATTTTTATTATAGGACAGAAAACAAATATTAGATTAGGGAATGGAGACTCAATATACTAGACAGTAAGCTTTCATATACTTGGCACCCACGGGGAGATGCTAGCACTCCCAAAGCTCCCTCACTCTACACGTATTCTCAAACCATATTCAATTTCATAAGCAAATATGTTTCTACTGACAAATTGCATGAAAACAAGTGAGCCAAAGTGAATTGTCTTATAGCAACTAATACTGATTTGATTTCAACTGAATACAACATTTTTGTATTGTTATAATCTCAATCTTGCTAATTTTTTAAGCATTAGCACCTGTACAGTTTTATAAGAAGATAAATCACATTCTTTATGGAACTATGTGTGTTTTGAAGAAATTTACGAAGCAAAAGAGAGGCATATTTATAAAATAATTTGCCTGAAGATTTATGATTTTTAGTAAAATTAGTTTATTTCCATGCTTTAATTTTAGCATCTTAAAAATTTCCTTTCAGCTGATAATGCCCTTTACTGTCTCTCATAAAACAGCTGTATTAGCAAAGATTTTGCATAGTTGGGTTAGTTTGTAATTAAGAAATGACTTTTTCACATTATTTAAATAAGATTTTAATGTATATATTTACATATGAATTTATATGTATTTTTTGTTTATATATCTGCAGATGATGGATGTAGGAATAGTTATATAAATTCAGCACTCATTCTACTGATTGTTAGCTTCTAGTGATTGTGGGGATAAATTGACAGTAATCTTACCATTGCCCTATACAAAGTGAATGTTTTTCTTGCTTCTTTCAAAGATTTCTACTAGATTGCTTGCTCTTTCAGCAGGCTTCACTACCATTCCTAGGTATGTTTCCTTTTGCTTTTAAATAACTTTGGTATTATCTTTAAAACAAATTGGTTGTTGTGATTTTTCTCCCTTCCCCCATCCCATTCTTTATCTCATCTGTCCTCTTTAGTGTGGTTTAATAACACTTATGTTAGTGAGGCTTACATCATGCCACAGTTATATAAGGTTTAGATGTCTTTATTTTTTGGTGTTTTTAGACTCCTTTAGTGAAATACCAAGCAAGCTGCTGTCACTGATCTTAGCAGATCCCACTTTGGATAGATTTTTTTTCTAGCTTGTGCAGCTATATTACTTGTGTTTCCCCTTGGTTAATTTCTGGGTTCCATTTGCTTGTGGGAAAGTGGGGTTATAAATGTGTATTCTAATACTAGAGCACTTACTTCTAGGGATTTAACAAATAATATGATTTTCTCCTCAACTTTATATCAGAACCACAATATGCCTCTGACTATGCAGAAAGTTTTAGTTCAAAGATGCTATACTGGTCTTTAAATTTATTTTTCCAAATGGCAAAGTTGTGAAACATTCACAATGTAATGCGTATTACTTCAAAAAAGGAGTGCACAAAAGCAATTAAAATGAAGGTAGAAATGATCTAAAAGCTACAGTACTTTTTTCGGGTTACTGCTGTCGAGATCCTAACAATCTGATGGTGAATGTGGGGTGCAGCTGTGCACAGACAAAACAGCAATATAGATATCATTGTAAAAGTATTTGTAAATAAACAACAAACACTTTTCTTTAGTCATTCATAAGAGCAGTACATTATCATAATTTCACATTCTCCAGGCCATTCTTATCACAGTTCAATGGAATGAATGATCTGAAAGCAGAGATTCAACTCCGACCATCTTTGTGCATTATACTATACAGCTATTTTTATTTTTAGGTGAAAATCGTGGTCTTTACCTATTCTGTTTACAGAGTCTTATCTGAGCAATGTCATCAACACATCTCAAACTTGGGTCAAGAGATTCATGAGATAAAAGGAGAAAAATTCCTCCATTAGTATATAATTCCCGCTGCATTGGGAATATATTTTCCAAAAGAGAGCAATTTCCTGATTTCCCTGATGAATAAAAGACAGCCTGGCCTGGATTGCTCATGTGTCGAGATGAGTTCCTGACCGTAGTTGCAAACCGACAATGTGAATCTCATTCTGAATCTGAAATGTCACCATGTGCTGGAAAAGCTGTGGCCTTTCTTATTTGGAACCCAATTGACTTATAAGAGATAAGTACAGCGAGATTTGAGCCTCCTGGTTGCTTGTTCTACATAGAAACAGCGAGGGAGACCTTTACAATATCTGTGTTCTTTGCAGGAACTGTACTTTAAGAGTTCCCAAGCATTTAATTCTCTAGTACAGCCAATACTTTACGAGCCTTTCCAGCAGGAGTTCACAAGAGGATCACTGGATTTTAGACCTTTGTCATGCCCACTCTCAGAAGGTAAAGAATGTCTCAGCATAATATCAGGACAATGAAAAAAAGTGTCTAACACACTTGTATTTGGAAAGTACTTACTCTACTTTCTTTGGTGTTTTTGTTTCCCTAATTTGAAAATTGCTAGTTAGTTTTATCTGTAATTCTATCTATCTATCTATCTATCTATCTATCTATCTATCTATCTATCTATCTATCTATCTATCTATCTATCTATCTATCTATCTATCTATCTATCTATCTATCTATCTATCTATCTATCTATCTATCTATCTATATCTATCTATCTATCTATCTATCTTCTACATCTATCTATCTATCTATCTATCTATCTATCTATCTATCTATCTATCTATCTATCTATCTATCTATCTATCTATCTATCTATCTATCTAACTTAGTTAGTTTTATAAGTTGAAGCTCTGAGAAAAGTGAATACTTATTCTCAGATGACCCCCCATCACTAAATTCCCACAGGTGTCTGTGAATGGAGAACAACTGTGAGGTTTTTAGGGTATAGAATTCTTCTTGGAGTGTCTTAACAAAATACTAGATGGATAGATGAAAGAGCTAAAATGTATTATCTCCCATCTCTGGGAGTTGAAAATCTAAATCAAGATGAGACACGATTATCAGCACTGTCAGGCGGCCTCTGGCCTTGTTTTGCAGAAGTCTAATTTCTTTGCCTTGCTTATTTTAGAGCCACATCCACAATGACCAGGGACAATTCCTGGCTCTGTACTCATGAGCAAACTACTGTGAATATAAGGGGGATACATGCAGGGTAGTAAAGAAATCAACAGGGTAGTAGCTGCTGTACTAGCGCTCTGGTACTAGGAAGTTCACTTTTTTTGTGTCCTCACATGATCTCTCCTTGGGGGAAATGCTTTACCAACCTCCTTGTGTCAACATCTTAGAAGGAGCCAGTCATGTTGAATAAGTCTAAATCTATTGTCCTATTTTAATTTAATGACTTTTGGGGATTCAGGCAGTGGACTGTTCCAGGTAATACAGGTTGTGCTCAGAGCTTAATAATGGGACTGTTCTCAGGGATCATTCATAGTGGGACTCTGGAGATGTTATACTCCACTGGGACCAGACTTAGTTCATATGCTTGGAAGGCAAGTGCCTATTCTCTATTCATTCTTCTATATCTCCAGTTAAATACTTTATATATATGTATATATATGCATATATTTATATAGAGTTGTAATATATTTACATATAAAATAAATATAATATTTATATATATATTATATATTATGTATATATATAAACATTGCCTAGCAATATATATATATATATAATTCCTCACATTTTGTGGTTGAAACTTCAGCCTATTATTCAAGAAAGAAGGAATTAAGCCCATAATGCAGAAAGATAGTGGACAACAAAACTGATACGCAATTCCTCCTATTAAACTGCACTCTTGTGATCATTTTTAATAATTTTATTTGTCCTTATTTTCTTCATCACTAAAGTGAAAAATAGGGTTTGTGAAGATAACTGAGGACAATAGTGCTGATAATGCGCACTGGTGGAGCGATGGGCCTTAGAACACTGTACTGGGGCCGGAATGATAGCACAGCAGGTAGGGCATTCCTGTGTTCAATCTTTGGCATGCCGTGTGGTCCCCCAAATACTGCCAGGAGTAATTTCTGAGTGCAGAGCCAAGAGTAACCCATGAGCATTGCCAGTTGTGACCCCCTTGAAAAAAAAAAACACTGTACTACTGAAACCCAGTTATGAACAGCTTTATAATGGTCTATCGCTGTGATTCAATAAAAAATGTTTTCTTTGTAGTAGTTAAAATTAGAAAACATATATAAGAATTACACTTCACTCAATCCGAATGCAATTTCCTCCTTGGGATTTTCTGTTTATATGATCCCTTAGTTTTGGAGCAAAGGGCATGTTTAAATAGCAAACAGAATTGGTAGTTAAAAATAGAAGGCCCCTATGAAAGATCTTGTCTTCCTAGGATATTGAAGATTAAATGACTTCTTTAGTGAAAGCATTTGCTTACCTTATGGGTTAATAAAGTAAGATGCCTTCCTCCTTTTCCATGATAAAAATCTGTGAACTTACCAGAGTTATGAATAACCACTGTCATGAAAAGCTCTACAAAGACCAACGTCTTATCAAATTGAGTCATACAATTCTATGTGAATATGGGTCTCCCAGTGGGAATTAGGACATACAAATCCACTACATGCTATTGGCTAGGCAGTTCTTCTGTCTACTTCTCTGGCCCAGGAATCTGTGTTCCTCAGCCAGTATATGAATATAAAACACTGCCAGGCAAACTGTCTCTTTGCACTTAGGTAAAATTTCAGAACTTTCAAAATATCTGACTGAGAAAGGTAAATAAACAACGGGTAGTTCTTTGCTCTCTAATGCAATAGTGGTGATCTTAAACTAGAAAGTTAAAATGCACAGGAAAAGATAGAATTTGTCTCATAAAATTCTCTCTCCAGAATAACAAAAGAATTTCTATGTATTTACCGTGTTTAACAACTGAAGCTTTTTTGAATTCCTTTATAATTCTGGTTGAAATAAATTAAGAGAAAATTATTTTCCTTCAGGCTTTTTTTTGTTTGTTTTTTTTTTTTTTGGGGTCACGCCTGGCAATGCTCATGGGTTACTCCTGGCTCCACACTCAGGAATTACTCCTGGCGGTGCTTGGGGGAACATACGGGATGCCATGGATTGAACCCGGGTCAGCTGCATGCAAGGCAAATCCCCTACCCTCTGGACTATTGCTCGGCCCCTCCTTGAGGCTTTTTAATTTGTTAATAAATGTAATATTTTTAGTGTACTTTAGAGTGTCATTGAATGTTAATAATAAGTGAAACAAACATTTTTTCTTTAATTTTTTTTCCCATTTCTAACATCTAACTTGATTCACTAAAAACATGATCTCTGTAGAATATGTGCCAGAACTACAATGCTGCACTTCTCAACTATTGAATACAATAGAATGAGAACAAACCAAATATCTAGTAGAGCAAGTACAGGACAGTGGATCATATTTACGTAAGAGTTTTAACAAATGTTTGAACAATACAATAATTCCCAGTAACATACACTTTCGACTCATTTTAATGTTTTTACTATGTTCCAGTAACAAAAATGAATCTCTTCCATGAATTATAAAATATTTATTTTAAATACAAACTTCACTGACTTCTTAATTTGGAAGAGCCTGGTGACTTAGTTTTTGAATAAGTCCAGATGATTATAGTACATTCAGAAATTAAATAATCATGTGTTTTTTTATTTAAAAATGAAATAACGAATATACATACTAATGCATATTAATTATATCCACATATGACATATTTAATATTTAAATTGTAAAATAAAATTTAACTTTGCTTATCATCTTTTCATTTCTATTATTTGATCAAACATACACTCTAAGGCATTTAAGTAAAATATTATATAAATATCAACAATGTTTTCAAATAATTAAAATAGTGTATAATTTAATTGTATGTTTAAAAATTAAAATTTCTTACTTAACATCATTTAAGATTATTTAACATTTTCAAAAAGCTACACAATTAAGCTGTTATTCCACTAAAATCATTTAAGTTTCTATCTTTTTCTATCATTAATCAGTGTTTTTAAACTAAGAATTTCTGTAATTCTAAAATGATACTATGTTCAAAATCTTCCTTAAATTTATATCTAGTTCAATAATTGCCATAGCTGTTTACAATTAACCCTTAGGTAGTGAATAAAAGGTCTCTTTTGATTTTTTTTTCATTATCAACTTAAATTCAGCTTGTTAAGTTATTTTGTCTAGCTCATCTCTGAAACATATTGCCAGTCATTTTTGATATCTAATTTTTAGAACATTCTTGACTGTTTCATAAGCAATATCATCATTTAATCAAAACTTTGTTAAAATAATTTATATTGAAATCTCTATAGTTACATAATGGCAGGCTCATGGACATTTTTCTGTAGATATATTTATTTCCTATACTACCTTCTTTTTTTTTCTAAATGAATAATACATGCTTTTCCAGACTAAACACATTTCTAGTTTAAACAAACCCTGATTCTACTTTAAAGGTTAAGTGAAAGAGTATAAGGATTTTTAATTTCTGAATAAAACAGGCAGACTTATTCTAATTAGAAATTCTTTTCAATTTTTACTTTATGAATTGAAACAATTTATAATGTTATTATGATATTATTACATTATATTTGTAAAAATATATGTGTTACAGAAAAAGAGGCTAACAATAAGTTATAAAGTCATACATTTGCATTGTGACTGAAATCAATAAAATCTTTGTTCATAAAATCTTTTTTAAATTAATGCCAGTCTCTCTAGCAGCCATATTAATTTAATGTTTTGATTTTACTATATTGGATTAGTAACAAAATAACAATGTCACATCACTGTTCAAAGTCTCTTGAAGAACATCAGGAATCTTTAGAACCACTAAAATTACAGTAGAGTATACTAAACAAAGGGATGCTAAGACGATGTGGAGCAACAAGTAGTTCATTTTAGCAGCCTGCACAAATAGGTCATTCATAGAGGAACACTCTGTCACTATCGCCATTCCCTCCTCTCTCCCCTGAAAAATCCCATACATGACATTTGCATTGACTTCATCAGCTTCAAATTGCACCATCATGAATACTAGCACATATTTTATATTCTTTCCATCAATAGCCAGGAGGTTAATTAGTGTAATACCAATGCTCCAAACACAGCATTGCGATAGAGCTCAATTCTCTCTTAAAAACCTCAACTTAAAAAATGTTTTGTTTGAGAAGAATTTTTTTTAATTTATTTATTTTTACAATTACAAAGATATACAATTGAAAAGTTCATATTTGGGTTTTGGCCATACAGTGTTCCAGCACCCATCCTGCCACCAGTGCCCATCTCCCACCACCAACGTCCCCGTTCCCTCCCCCTCCCCATCCCTCCTCCATGGCAGGTTCTTTATTTCTTTCCCTTTCTCTCTCTTTCTCTTTTCCTTCCCCTCCAGACTATGGATTACAGAACATACATTAAAGGGTTGTCATGTGTATCTTTTTGTGAGAAGAATTTTTAAGACATTATCTAAACTTAAGTATTACATATGTTTGAAAGTTTTAAACTTTCCTGCTAAGATAAGAAATAAAATATTTAAATTATCAAACTAATTAATGTGAAGGATATATAGAATCTAATTCTGAAGTAAATTAAAATAAGCTATTTATAGACATATGGCAATATAAGTAATTAGGATGATAGTAGTAAAACTCAGTGTGTATATTTCTGTATTCAATTTTATTGGTGAATTGCCTTTATTTAGCTGTCAGAACAATTCCTGGAAACTGACTGTTCTCCAAAACTTAAAAATACTTCCTTATAGAGCATTTTTTGTTTTAAAAAATCTATAATTTTGTAACAGTAGCTAAGAATCTTCCTCATCTTAGAAAATGTGTACAGCAATTTTTTTTCTGTAAATAAAATGCAATATATATCATCAAACTATATTTAAAATCCTCTTTGCATGACTATCTAATACAGACAGGTCTGTTTCACTTTCATGGGCATGTCAATTGCTTTATTGCCATTCATATGTGAGTCAGTGTGCGAATAACAAGGGTTCTGTTTAGGGTTCAAGAGATAACACAGGGTCTAGGTGCTTGCCTTGCATGTGACTGACTCTTAACTCTGACATCATTAGTGGTCTTTTGAGCACCACCAGCAGTGGTGCCTGACCATGTTGTCAGAAATAAGCCCCGAGCATAGGTGGTTTCACTCAAACAAATAAAAACTTATATCTAGCATATTTTTTAAATCACACGTACCATTGGAAACAGAATTTCTGAAGAGTTACCTCTGACTACTATAATGCGGTTAGGCTTTAATTATTATTTGTACTTACAGGAACTAAAAAATATGCATAAGATCTAAATTTATTAAAACCGATATTTATGGTGTTAAAAATAGAAGTTTTGTTTCTTCCTTTTTAATTTACAAATGCCTTTTTAAGAAAAACTATATTTTATGGACTTTAAGTAAAAAATGTTAATAAGCTAACAATAGCTTTACACATTAAACTAAAGAATATGTTAATATCAATCATTTTATTATCACAACAAAAACTAGATTAAGTTCATAAATAATGAGATTTTGAAATAAATTTTTGAAGTGATAGAAATAAATAAGTATAAGAGAAATTAATATGCATATTGAGTTAAAATAATTTGTTCATATATCATTTAGTTATATTGCTAAATAAATAAGACTATCTGCAAGGATTTTAATTATTTAGTTAAATATGGTCTTACACTCCTCTTCTGCCTGTGTTGAAAATAGGCTGCAGATGATTACATTTCCATAGACTTCACAACATAAGCTCCTTTGGGTTTGAAATAAGAATATTAAGGTTGCCAAGTATAAAGTTTGTAACTGCTGTTATTTTGGATTATATAGAGTTATGAAAATCCAAATGTTTTACAAAGTTAAAAAAGTATTCTTTTTTTGCTCACTTATAACTCAAAAATCTCTAAAGTCATTCCACCAAACATGCCAAGACACCCTGAGTCTTCCATATGCCTGCATAATCCCAACAAATCACTGCTATTCACGTGCATATTTTCACACACATACAAACAGGGATGCCAAAGAATATAAAAATATGATATGCATTTACAGAAGCTTGTATTGAGAGCATGACCTCAACTGAACGTGTCATGTGGCCTATTTCTACAGAATTTTTATTTTATTTTATTTTATTTTACTATTTTTTTAAATGATTTTCTCTTCTTTTTCTTTTTTTTTTTTGCTTTTTGGGTCACACCGGCGATGCTCAGGGTTTCTCCTGGTTGTGCACTCAGGAATTACTCCTGGCGGTGCCGGGGTCATATGGGATGCCGGGATGCACCGCGTGCAAGGCAAACGCCTACCCGCTGGGCTATACGGCCCCTATTTTACTATTTTTTTAAACATTTTATTATACCACCGTGAGATATACAATTACAACGTTGTTCATGTTTGGAGGTTTCGGTCACAGAGTGTTCCAGCACCCCGACCTCCACCAGTGCCCATTTCCCACCACCAATGTCCCCAATTCCCTCCCCCTCCTACAGCCTGACTAAATGGTAGGTTCTTTACCTCTTCTCTCTCTCTCTCTCTCTCTCTCTCTCTCTCTTTCTCCTTCTCTTACACATTGTGGGTAGCACTACATACACTTAGAAGCCATCATGTGCATTTTTTGCCTGTATTTAATGCTCAGTTCTATGTTGGTATCAGCCCTTTTTAACATTTATTCACACATGTTCCCTTCTCTATCTTACCTAACCTCTGACTCCCACACGTTTGCAGTTAAGCCAGTCTTAACATACTTTTTATGTTTTTATATTTGACTTAGTATGTCTTATATCGCCTACTGTAATTTTACTGTATCCTGATACATGGGTAATTGAGAAATTCTACATGGAACCAGAGGGGTTTTATAAAAAAGATCACATCTTCTACAAGGTCATAGTCGGTGATTTTAATACCAAGATAGGACCAGAAGATCAGCTGAAGAAGTCCACATCGGGACCCATGGCCTAGAATTTAATGAACAGGGTGAGAGACTGAGTTCATTGTGTCCACCAAGACCATTCATGGAAACTCACAGTTCCAAAAGGCTGAAGCGAAACGTTGGACATGGGAATCTCCTGGTGGACGGTTCCACAATGCAATTGACAACATCATCTTCAATCGACGGTTTTGTCTGACCAATGTTGCTGTCATCCCCAAATTCCAAACAGGATCAGATCACCATCTCCTTCGTGCAAAATTCTACTTCAAGCAATGGGGAAAAAAAGGCTGCAAAGTTTAAGAAGAGAACTCCCAGAACGACCACCAACTGGGAACTCTTTGCCACCATTGCAGCAACATGGAAAGATACCATCATTGGCGACTTCGATGAAGAATACAACCGACTGGTTCAGCACCTCCATGATTGTGCAAAGAATGCTGAGAAAGAGAAAGACACAAAAGGATGCCTGTCTTCAGAAACTCTCGAGCTCATTCACCAACTTGTCAAGGAGCAAGCCTCAGGAGACCAAATGCTAAACGGTGTGAGAGAGAAACTATAAAAGAAGACCTCAAAGACTGAAGAGCAGTTAAGAAATACTGGAAGATGCAACAGAAGCCCGGAAAAAGCATTTTCACCGCCCGCCTGTCCTTCGCCAACCATAAGACCAAGATGACTGCCCTCTGACGCCTGATGGATCTATCACATCTTCCAGAAAGGCAATGGAGAAGATTATCCATGACTTCTACTCAGATCTCTTAGATAGCCACATCTACCTGCCCACAGGATGTATATGTCACTCCCAATGTTCTCCCTTCTGAAATCCGACATGCCATCTCGCCGGTAAAGAAGGGAACAGCACCAGGCCCAGACAAAGTCAGACCCGAACACCTGAAGAATCTGCCGTCGGTACTCATCAATACACTAGCTCGGCTCTTCACACGCTACCTGTCCGAATGCAAGGTGCCCTCCCAATAGAAAACCAGCAGGACAGTTCTACTGTTCAAGAAGGGAGACATTCACCACATCGGCAACTATCGCCCCATCTGCCTGTTGTCTGTCTTCTACAAGCTATTTACACGAGTCATCCTGAACAGGATTGGCAGAACATTAGATGAAGGACAACCTTGTGAGCAAGCTGGCTTCCGGAAAGGATTCAGCACAATCGACCATATCCACACAGTAACCAAGCTCATTGAGGTTTGTAGGGATTACAAGATGCCGCTTGTCTCATGTTCATTGATTTACAGAAAGCCTTTGATTCTGTGGAGACTGAAGCAGTCATCGAAGCCCTAGCCAATCAGGGCGTTCAAACCCAATACATCAAGATCCTTCATGAGCTGTTTTACGGATTCACCACCAGGATCTCACCATTCTACAAAGAAGTGATCATTGATGTCAAAAGAGGGGTTCGACAGGGTGATACCATCTCACCAAAACTCTTCAGTGCCACCCTCGAGAACATCATGCGACAATTTGAATGGGAAGGAATGGGAGTGAAGATAGATGGTTGGCAACTACACCACCTCCACTTCGCTGATGACATCGTTCTAATAACACCAAACATTGGCTAAGCGGCACAAATACTGGCTGACTTCGACCGAGAATGTGGAAAGATAGGTCTACAGCTGAATCTAAAGTAAACTATGTTTATGAAAAATAAACTAGTTCCAGAGGCCCCATTCACTCTCAATGGAACAAACATCTCTGAATGCAGCAGTTATGTGTACCTAGGTCCAGAAGTCAACATGAGAAATAATATACTTTATGCATTTCAAGATCATTTCTGTACACAATTCTCTGTGTTCCTCAGATAATGGTATGAAACTATTATAACTGTCAAGGAAGGAGTTAACTAACTGCCCTAAGTTCTGTTCTGAGCACCAGAAGGCCTCCTGAGCATCATCACAGATGATGACACAAGTCTGGGCAAACTGCTACTGCATGCCCGCACATCTGGCGCTGCTGGTTTTGAATTGGGCATCATTGCATGCAATGAATTAGGACCCTCTCATTGACTTTGAACAGTAAATACACCTTGAGGTTTTGAAAGAAATAATGATTTGACATTCGGTCAATACTCAGTGCTCTGGATAGAGATAACTGGACATTGACACATTGTCAAATACCTTCAGAGTTTTTAGTGGCACTCATAGTCTAGAAGTCTGATTTTATAGGTTTTGTATCTATCAATTTAATTTTAAATGTATTTATAAAATTTGAGTTAATTGGGGCCAGAGTGATAGTCCAGCGGGTAGGGCATTTGCCTGCACACAGCCAACCAGGGTACGATCCTCAGCATCCCATATGGTCCGCTGAGCACTGTCAGGAGTAATTCCTGAGTGCAGAGCCAGGAGTAACCCCTAAGCATTGCCAGGTGTGACCCAAAAAGCAAAAAAAAAATTTTGTTTTGAGTTAATGCAGCTAAGAGAGCTGCATTTCTGGAAACTTTTTTTTGCACAGACCTAGCTTTTCTGTTTTAGTTCTTATGTTCATTTTTCATTTCTTAGGTTCATACTTTTGTGATTTGACTGTGCAATTTTATTTCCTTTAAATATTTATTATGATTATTATGATGATGATGATTATTATTATTATTATTATTCACTGTATCACTGTCTTCGCTTCATCATCGATTTTCTTGAACGGGCACCAGTTACATCTCTATATGTCCTGTCTCATGCTAGTAGAGCCCAAGGGCATCTGCTTGCTCCAGGAACATATAGGAACGTTACTATTATCATTATTATTATTGTTATTATTATTATTATTATTATTATTGTCGTCACACCTGGTAACACTCAGGAGTTACTCCTGGCTTTTCACTCAGGAATTACTCCTGGCAGTGCTGGGGGACCATGTAGGGTGTCAGTATCGAACCCAGGATGGCAGAGTGCAAGGCAAATGCCCTACAATCCGTGCTATCACTCTGGCCTCCTAAAAATATTTTATATTATATCTATTGGAAAAAGACAGTTCCTCAGTTGCATTGATTAAAACTTAAATCCCCTGCAATTTGCCCTGGTCCTTTATTTTTTTTAATTTATTTTTTTGCTTTTTTGGGTCACACCCGGCTCAGTGGTTACTACTGGCTCTGCACTCAGGAATCACTCCCGGCAGTGCTCGGGACGCCCAGGGCCAGCATGGGCTGGTCGCGTGCAAGGCAAATGCCCTACCCACTGGGCTATCACTCCGGCCCTGCCCTGGTCCTTACACATGAACTAATCTATATTTTTTCTCACCTATAGATCCATCAAACGTATTTAAATATATGATATTTATTTTATTCAAACTACATTTTTAGTTTCCTCATGCTGTGTGTGATATCATATGATTTCTCCCCTTTAAACAAGATACGGTTTTGCTGGTCTTTTTTTTAAGTTATAAGAGGTGATTTTTTATCCATATGTATATGCATATGGGTAAATAAAAGGATGCTTAGGTTTTATGTAATTTTATTTTATTTTATTTTATTTTTTTCTGATTTTTTAAGTCACACCTGGCAATGCTCAGGGGTTTCTCCTGGCTCTGCACTCAGGAATTATTCCTGGCAGTGCTCGGGGACCATATGGGATGCAGGGGATCGAACCCAGGCCGGCACAGGCTGGCCGCGTGCAAGCGATTGCACTAGTGCAAGGCCCTACCCGCTGGGCATCGCTCTGGCTCAGGTTTTATGTCATTTTATTAGTAGATCGCTTTTGTACAAATCATTGAAATTTAACATCCATCAAGTGTTAGTTATTTGTAATGGTTCTTGCTGATCTGAAAAAAATAACAATCAGGCACTAATAAAAATGTTGAATGAAATAGGACCAAAGATTGTACTCTTTATTCATATTATTAATATATTCAATATATCAGACCAGAACTTTGAAACATTATCTTTTTTAATATTAAGTTATATTTTTTTTCTTATAAACCAAAATATCTCTCTATGATTCAAGCAAACCTCTGTTTACTCTTGAGTATAACAAGAGACTTTTATAAATCTTAATAGACAATCTACTAAATATGATTTTCCTGAAATTTTATTAGGTTTGTAAAATATATTATAACAAAATACAGTAAAGTATGTTGACATAATAATGCTTATTTGGTCAAAAAATATAATTTTAAACTCATAAACAATCAAGTAACCTCCTCTAATTACAGTGAGTGTTGTAATGAGCCACCAAGTAATCATCCATGGAAATGATCACTCTTGATAACTCTTTTGCTGTTTCCAAACCTCAAATTAATCTAGTTGATTAAGTGGGTTTAAGTGGAATACATTTTCTCAGGTAACTTAAAGTGCAAATAAATTTTATTACACTCAGAACTGAACAGTGGAGCTTCAATAGAATTAAAGTAGAACACTTTTCTCTCTCTTACATACCAGTCATTTGAAACAATCATTACCTCTAAAAGTAAAATTCACAAAAACTCCAGAGTCATGTGAGGATATTAAGACTTTTTTAAATTTGAGGGTTGGAGTGATGCCCAGGTGGTGGTATTTACCTCACACACAGTCGGCTAGGGTTTGCTTACCCAATGTTTATAGGACGTTTGCACAGTACTGTAAGAAGTGATTCCTGAGCATTTTCAGTAACAGCTGGGTCCAACAGGTCTGGCCTTCTCTCTCTTTCTCTCTCTCTCTCTCTCTCTCTCTCTCTCTCTCTCTCTCTCTCTCTCTCTCTTTCCCTCAAACTCACATACCACTCATATTAACAATTTTGTTACCT
This sequence comes from Cryptotis parvus, assembly GCA_021461705.1. NCBI lineage: Eukaryota > Metazoa > Chordata > Mammalia > Eulipotyphla > Soricidae > Cryptotis > Cryptotis parvus. Next base: position 59,498 of record JAJIBD010024506.1, on the reverse strand, counting down.
TTTGATTAGAGCTGTTTGGTGAATCTCCATAAGGAAATTGTTCATTCACAATCATGTACACAAACTTGAATACTGAAATACATAGATAGGTGCCCAGAGATGAATTGACCAAATTAAGTCAAAAGGGTGGGATTACATAATGAGAAAGTGAAGTATACCTGTATTCAGAGGCATGGGAGATTGCTGATCAAAATAACAGCTAGGGAATTTACAGTTGCTTGTGACTCTGATGATTGCTGTCTTGGTCATAGAATACATGAGGTCATTTATAATCTTTACAGACCAATTGGCGAAACAAAAGAAAAATGAATACTGAGACATCAATGGCATGGTGTCACTTAGCTGAACAAAGTATGTATATACTCACACAAAAGAGAAGCAGAACTTTTCATCATACCATAGAAAGTCCTTCTCTAGTGTCAAGTTCCATATAGTCCTTGGAATTGAACCAATTACATCAGGTTTGGCAATCAAGAGCCCAATGCACGTGGGCTCTTGATTTTGTAAACTTACATGGCCCTGAGTACTGCTGGGTGTGACCCAAAAACCTAAAAAAGTAAAGAAAAAAAAGTTAAAACTAAAGCTTTGATGAACATATAGATGGAAAAAGTTTAAACAAAATTTTGACAGACCTTTACTCAATGGTATGTGAGAAGGATCATATACTTCAATCAAATAGAATTTATCTCTAATGTGCAAGTGTGAAAATATAGTTTAATAAATGTAGCAAAGCAAACTACATATGACCCCCTCCCCCAGGTCACCTGACTATTGAATAATTCTCTGAACAAGAGGTCCCAATTACAATAGAATCAAAACCAATGAAATACTTTAGAATAAATTTGAACAATGAGATGAAAGATTTTTACATAAAATCTATAAAACTATAAAACATTGATGAAAACTTGAAGGTTATAAGTTTATGCAAAGATTCACCTTTACCTGGATTAGAGAATTAATATTATCAAAACATTCATACCCACACGGCAAAGCCTGCCAAACTACCTGTGTCATATTTGATATGCCAAATACCAGTAACAATTATAGACCTCATTCCCATGACCTGATGGAATGGTTTGTATCTCTTTAAATTCCTGGAGCAAGCAGATGTCCTTGGACTATGCTAGCTTGTGACAGGACGTATGGAGATGTTACTGGTGCCTGCTCGAACAAAGTGATGATCAATGGGAAGACAAGTGAAATGATACATGACATGAGTAATATTTTGTATCTGGGAAAGTTCAGAAACTTTTTTTAAGATTACATTATTCTATATATTTGTAGAGTATTTATATATTCTATATACTATTTTAATTTGTATATTTTATTGTATATATATATTGTATATAGTATTTTATATTTTTTTCATCACTGCTACTTCAATCACTGATTTCTTAGCCGTGGCTCCCTTTCTGTTACAGTGGCATACTTTATTATGCACAAACACTGCTGAATCTGCCAAGTATGGTTTATATCGGATATTAAAACTTGCCAAACCCTGAGCTATAACAGTTCAGTTTGGGTTGGTTTATTTATTTATTGTTCCTTTATCGGTGTGTGGTTAAAATAATAGGAAAAAAAGGGAACAAAACTCTGTGTCTTCTTAAAGCCAATGATTCTTGTTTTGAACCTTTTTGTTTTCACTTATATTGCCAGACAGAATATTTGACAGAACTCATGAGCACATTTCCAGGAGCTGTTTCCTATTTCTGATAGTATGAGGAGCCTACCACAAAAATTTAACAGTGGTATAAATATTTTCATTTTTATCACCTTAGTTCTTGTAATTCTCAATTACAAAAAATAAATGCAAAAGCATTTATTTTTAGTTTCCTCATGCTATTTGTGATATAGCAATAGAAGCCTCCAATTGCAGTCCCGTAACATTTATTTAAATAGGCCCTGGGGTTTATGTCAAGAAGTAACATGCCTCAGGCATGCATGGAAAAACAGGTTTCAAAACTTCCACCATAGTTTGACAAAATATCCTAAGTGAACAAATGTGAAGATGGTTAAGAATGTTGGCACCTGTGTATCTGCAATGATGGATTTCCCATGTAGATGGATGATAGTGTTGTCTAGACAGAGTCTGAACTACAGCAGTCATAGGGGCAGCAAAAATAAGCTGTATAAGTGTGGAGAATTTTAGTTTTCCTATTACTTAAAAAAGGAGAAAATCCTGATTGATTAAGATATGAATAAGTTAATAAATGTGTACATTATGAGCATATTCACAAATGGGTAAAGGGAAACAGAAATGTGTTTAGTCCTATAAGGTGTATTTAGTTCTATAAACTGAAGTAAAATGATCTCATTACAAAAATTAAATTATTTGGTCATATCAAAGTAAATAAGTTATGACATATATCATTCTAATATGTGCATGTGTATGTGACTCTCGTAGTCTCTAACTCAATGCAATATTCAACTGAATTTATAGATTCTCCCTGAATTATTCTAAAATTTCCAGAAATAGCAACATATGAAACAGTAACAGGGAGGAAGCTTCATTAATAGTCTATGAACTAATTAGATAAATCCTTACTTGTTTAGCATAAGATCAGTGTGCATGACCCATATTCTGAAGGCCTTCATTCTTGTGCTTCGTTATCCAGACTTCCATCTATAATTTTCTCTGTTTTACCATTTGTTAGATGAAACTAGAGATTTGTGAACTACATTTCTCCCATCCTTCTGTATCTTACTCATGTCTATGAACTGGCTTTCTATTATGTGTTATCAATAGGAAACTTTGTTAACAGAAGAGAAGGTGGGAGGAAAAGAGGAATTTCTCATTCTGGCACAGTACGTATTGACAGCTGTGAGCATTAGTCAGAACTTTGGTAACAGCAAGTTCTTATAGAATTTGAACATGAATTTCATAGTTAAAGTTAACCTTTGACTATGAAACCTAAGTGTATTCGTGTTGCAATCTACTCTAGCTAGTAGTAGACGGGGCATTAGGAACTTAGAAATGTTGATATATTCCCTTCTTTCTACTTTATTCATTCAGCCACTGTCATCACTCTGCTCTGCTGCCTTCTGTGTACCATTTAGCCTATATTAACAGCTTCTATATTATTTAGCCTGTATGAACAACATCTCTGGTGAGGTGGCCGACAGTGACAACATACAGAAAATGTTACTGAAAGCCGTGATGAGGATTTAACAACATATGTAAAACTTATTTTCCATGTTCATGTGTGAATATAATACAAATACAAAAGGGGACCTATTGCTTTATTTTCTATGTGCAGATTCCTTTAGCTTCCTTGCACTAAAATTGGAACTTGAAGTAAGTAATCACACAGCACCAGGGTAACACGGAAATACTTTCTAAAAGCCATATGCACTAAAACTCAGGCACTTTACTCTGTTGGATATAACTTAGCATTTTATGTTATGTTCTGTTCTAACAAGCTCTTTTATCTCTATTCAGTTCATAGTAAAGAGGTTTGAAACAACAATTTTATATGGAGGTGTTAGAGTGACTCATAAAAGCATAGTGACCCAAACCAAGAATAATATTTGACACATTAACAATTGAGTAAAAGAAATACAAAGCGAAACAGGAACTATTAAAGAACAGTGATGCCGAGTAGTGTTTAGAGACATGCATTAACAGTCTTCAAAATGCCTCCAGAAGTCTAAATTAATCTTTCCTAGGAAAGGTTGTCATTTTTATGTTAATAAATATACTATACATTAGCATTTATTTTTAAAACATATTGGTATGTGCATTTGCATAGGAAAAATACATGACAAATATAAAATGTATTAACTAGGATAAGTCTACTAAAAGCTTTGAATATTAAATGAGATTTTACCACTATATAATATCATGACCAGTTTCAATTTATATTGATTTTCCCTGCATAATTTCCAAAACAAGTCTTTTATACTTTTATATGTTAAGGCTTCAACAATGAAGTATATAATATTCTTAGTTTTGGTAGCATGTTTGTCATAATGTTATTATAAATTATGAAATTTGTTAATAATCAATGGCTACATAATTTTTTTCAACATTGGAAGAGGTCAAAGTTGTTAGTTGTCTTCAATATACAGTCCTATTTTTCTGAGACTATTCGTTTCTATTTAGAGCAAGTATGACGCTTGCAGAGTTCAGCACGTACATACATTGCAACTGACGAGGTTCAGAAGAGATGTCACCAGGAAGTTTCCAGTAACCTCCCATTAGACTGCGGAAAGACACTTTTTTTTTGTCTGTTTCCTGCTCCATGTCATTGCTTGGGATTTATACATTCCTTTTTGGGAAATGAAGTTGGGAGCAAATCCATTTTGAATATGGCAAACTTGTAGACAAGAAAGCTTTTGGCCCTCTGGGGAATGTATTGATCAGGGTCAGTCACATTGTTTTATTCTTTTTTGGGTCACACCCGGCAATGCTCAGGGGTTACTCCTGGCTCTGCACTCAGGAATTACTGCTGGTGGTGCTCAGGGGACCATATGGGATGCCAGGGATCAAACCCAGGTCAACCGCTTGCAAGGTAAATGCAATAGCGATAGCTGGACTATCGCTCCGGCCAGAGTCTCTCTCTCTCTCTCTCTCTCTCTCTCTCTCTCTCTCTCTCTCTTCTTTTCTTCTTGAGTCACACCCGGCAATGCTCAGGGGTTACTCCTGGCTCTGCACTCAGGAATTACTCCCAGCGGTGCTCGGGATGCCGGTAATCGAACCTGGATTGGCATGGACCAGCCATGAGCAAGGCAAAAGCCCTACCCGCTAGGCTATCACTCCGGCCTTTTTATGAATCATTCATGGTATATATGACACTCTTGGTATATATGACAATAACAACAATGCCATGTATTTTATAGTTCAATTTGTAGTCAACATAGATTTTACTTAAAAACTATATGCTTAATACATAGCCAAAGCACAAAACAACTATTGAATTAAAATAAATAAACTTGGGGCCGGAGCGATAGCTCAGCGGGTACAGCGGTTGCCTTGCAGGCAGTCGACCTGTGGCAGCCGGGTTCGATCCCGGCATCCCATATGTTCCCCGAGCACCGCCAGGAGTGGTTCCTGAGTGCAGAGCCAGGAGTAACCCCCTGAACATCGCCGGTGTGACCCCAAAAATAAATAAATAAATAAATAAATAAATAGATAGATAGATAGATAGATAAATAAACTTTAATAGCTTAGAGATAGTCTTTTATTTAAAATGATGTCAGCAACAAAGTGACAAAAATCTGACAGAGCTTTGAACAATTCTATATCTTAAAGCATAAAACAGGAAGGCTAACAGGGTCTGACGATTTAATGGCACAATAGTTATACAATTTATGATATTTTTGATTTTTGCATACTGCCACTTAGTTATCTTTGGCAGTCATGATAGATTTAGAACTATTGCTGGAAGCAATAATAATTTTATTCAGCAGGAAAGATTTTAAAAGAAAAAAGTGTCTGGGAAGAGAGACTCTTATTATTTGAATTGCATGTTGCTTCCCAGTCTGACAATCTTATGTGATGGTTGATTAAAATTGTTCTCTGTCGGGAAGCTGCTGGGGTCCCCAACAGTACCAGGCCGTTAGTTTTCTTCTACCTTCAAGGATGTCCGGGGAACGGATGAAAACTCACCCGTCCAGGCAGTTCCAAAATGCTTTTAATAGAGCAAAAGCTCTACTACCGCAACCCAATATAATCGAAGACTTTAACTCTGGTCAGAACTTAGACCATACACAAGGACCCAAGTCTCCTACCAAAGAGGATCCCACTAGAGAGAGAGATAATCCTGCCAAAGAGGGTCCTACCAGATGGAGTCCCACAAAAGAGAGAATCTCACCAAAAAGAGAGACTACTAAAAAGGGGACAGTACCTCAAGTCAGTCCTCTTATATACACCAAAGTAATCCTACTTCAAGGAGGGTCTTGTCATCAAAGAATCCTAAACAGCTTTTTGATAGTAGGAGTGTAGAAGGTTTGTGCCACACCCTATTATAGGCATGAACAAAGGATTACATCAAGGACCAATTCCTTCTTTTGAGATTATCACTTATGTAAAACACTGGAGAGGGAGAAAGGAGGCTGGTACAAAATAATGTCTTAATTTCATGGGCTTCATGTAATCTAAATGGTACCCACAAGGTCCTTCTTATTTATTATCTGTACCAGGGTGATTCTGAGCATCTTGTTCTCCCTAGTTTGCCCTTGGTATGATCTTTTATAATCCTAAATGTTAGTCTCAATGTAGCCAGGGTGGTAGTCTCCTGGTAAATTCTAACTGTCCCACGCTGGGTCCAGTGGGTATGAAAAAGGGCTGTGACAATCTAGAAAATACAGAATTCTTGGTAGATGTATAATAAGTCAGAAGTTATTCATTTATAATCAAAGTGACTTCTGTAACTGCCACACCCTCCATCAATGTTTACATAGAAGAGAGACCTCATTAGCATGAATCTTGGCTTAAGAACATGTAAATAGATTAAGCTGTGAGTGGATAAAACAGCATAGCTCCAAAGCTAGCTAGTCCTGTCATCCAACATCTGTTGAAATGAATGGCATAGTTCATTAATTAGTCAGAATATTCATAGCCTATGGATATTAATTCCATGACCTGAAGAATGATTTGAAGCTCTTCCCATCCCTGGAGCTAGCAGATGCCCTTGGGCTACACTTGCTTGTGACAGGACATTTGGAGATGTTACTGGTGCCTGCTCGAGCAAATCCATGAACAACGGGAAGACAGTGATACAGTGATACAGTGATTCAACAACTACAATAACGTGGACCAGGGAGAACTTGTGGGTATTTGGGAAAGAGAAAAATGTGTTTGAAATTTAATGACAGTACCGTTATCATTTACTAATGTGACCATCTATGCTTTGTTGTCATAGAAATCTATAAAATGCTCACCCGGATCTCAGAAGTCTATTGAGTTCCATATTCAAGAGCTGAAGTAGTAGATATTCCTCCTTATTATATATAGATGTCACTTTCATGGCTTAGTAAACACCCAAATAAATACATTTTCAAAATATAGAAAAATATTCATTTAAAACATCAGTAGACTCCATGTCCATCCATTTGCAGGTAAATTTCATAATTAAATCTTTTCTGACAGCTGCATAGTATTCCATAGTGTAGATGAACCACAGTTTCTTTAGCCAGTCCTCTGTTCTCGGGCATTTAGGTTGTTTCCAGATTCTCGCTATAGTGAATAGCGCAGAGATGAATAAAGAAGTACAGATAGTGTTTCTGCTATGTGTTTTTCAGTCTCTCGGGTATATTCCCAGGAGTGCTATTGCTGGATCAAATGGGAGCTCAATAACTAGTTTTTGGAGGAATGCCCATAGTGTTTTCGAAAAGGGCTGGACCAGTCGGCATTCCCACCAACAGTGGATCAGAGTCCCTTTCCCCCCACATCCATGCCAGCACCGGTTGTTCTTGCTGTTTTGGATGTGTGCCAGTCTCTGTGGTGTGAGATGGTACCTCATTGTTGTTTTGATTTGCATCTCCCTGAAGATTAAAGATGAAGAGCACTTTTTCATATGCCTTCTGGCCATTCGAATTTCTTCTTTTTGGAAGCTTCTGTTCATTTCTTCTCCCCCATTTTTTGATGGGGTTGGCTGTTTTTTTTTTTGTGAAGTGCTACCAGTGCCTGATATATCCTGGATATTAACCCCTTGTCAGAAAGGTGAATATCCTTTCCCACTCTGTGGATTGTCTTTGTATCTTGGTCACCGCTTTCTTCTGAGGTGCAGAAGCTTTCAATTTTATATAATCCCATTTGTTTATCATTGTTTCCATTTGCTTGGTCAGTGGGTTAGTCATGGAGTCTATCATGCTGAGTGAAATTAGTCAGGAGGAAAAGGACAGATATAGAATGACTGCATTCATTAATAGGATATAAATAGATACCAGTGTTTTACTAAGTGTGGTAAATGGTAACGGCAGATTAAAACTCACCATTGAATATACACAAAGAGACTTAAGTGATACACTTGATATCTGCAGGGCTAGCCACAATGTGTAAAAGAAGAGGGAGAGAGATGCAGAGAGAGACAGAGAGAGAAAGAGAGGAAACTGTGGTACTTGCTATTAGCGGAAGCCAGGGGGGTGGACGGGAGGGGTGGGGTGACATTGGTGGTGGAATTGGGGCACTGGTGGAGGGATGAGTGCTGGAATACTGTATTACCAAGAACAAATTATGAACACCTTTGTAATTGAATGTCTCACGGTGGTATAATAAAAATGAAAAAAATTAAAAAATTAAAAAATAAAACATCAGTAGAAAACTAGTATTTAAGCTTAGTTTAACTAAAACAATGAACATCTACTTTTATTTCTAAAATATTACACGATGTTGAAGAGGAAAATTTTATTTTATTTTATTTTATTTTTTTTTTTTTGTTTTTGGGTCACAACCGGCAATGCACAGGGGGTTACTCCTGGCTCTGCACTCAGGAATCACTCCTGGCGGTGCTCAGGGGACCATATGGGATGCTGGGGATCGAACCCTGGCCGGCACAGGCCGGCGCGCGTGCAAGGCAAACGCCCTACCGCTAGGCTATCACTCCAGCCCTAAGAAGAGGAAAATTTTAAACTTTAACCTGGTTGTGAGTTTCCTTAGGAGTCTCCATTCCTGTTGTTTTCTGTGTCTTTTTATAGTCTGATACATAGCCCAAAGTTATAATCAGTTTTATATGTCAAATTTCAATTTATTTTTAAAACTCTTTCTTGCATATGAATGAAGCATAAAGTTAGGATATTGTGGCTTCCATATTATTTATCACTAATTGTTGGAGGACAGGTTTAGCTAACCTGAGAGCTTTGTTGTTTTGCCCACTCCCAGATTAATCTATTTAAGTCAAGTTTCATTCTAATGAAACCTGTCTTCTATGTAAATACTGCTAGAGGGTGTGGCAGTTACAGAAGTCACCTTGATTGAATAACTTCTGACTTATACATCTACTAAGACTTCTATGTTTTCTAGATTGGGCACAGCTCCTCTTTATACCCACTGCACCCAGGGTGGGACAGTTAGAATTTACCAGGAGACTACCACCCTGGCTACGCTGAGACTATAGGAAGACTATAGGAAGGATCATACTAGTTTGCTCTAAGCAGGCGAGTGTGACCCTTTCAGTACACGAGAACAAGATACTCAGAATCACCCTGGTGCAGATCATAATAAGAAGGACCTTGTGGGTAAGATTACATGAAGCTCATGAAGTTAAGATGTATTACTTTATACCAGCCCCCTCTCTTCAGTGTTTTACATAAGAGATAATCTTGGTAGAAAGGATTAGACCTTGGCATAACCTTTGTTTATACCTGCAATAGGGTGTGGCACTACACTCTGTTTAGAGTTCTTTGTTGACATGACCCTCCCGGTTGGATTACCTTGGTGTATATAAGGGGACTGACTTGAGGCCCCTTCATCCTTTGCCTTTTCGGCCTTTTAGCTTTTGGATTTTGGCTCGGCAGCCTTTTGCTTTTGGATTTTGGCTTTTTGCTCTTTGGCTTTTTGTTCTGGGTAAGAGCTCGGATGAGATCCTCTCTCTTTGGTGGGAGACTCAGGCTCTTTTGTATAGTCTAAGTTAGGACCAGAGCTAGAGTTTGTTCATTATATTGGAGTGCTGTGGAAGAGCTTTTGGAAAAGCCTATTTGGAACTGCACCAGACTTGTGAGTTTTCATCTGTTCCCCCTGCGTCCTCGAAGGTAGAAGAGAACCTCTGTCCTGACACTGTCGGGGACCCCGCGGCATTCCCCGACAACTAATATTGTATTGAAAATGACAGATCTGAAATAATCATTTAAAATAGTAAAATTAGTATTTTGATAGTGGTTATAGTTGTAATATTGTATTCCTAAAAGATATAAACTCTCAAGGCATGTAAAGCTTAGTTTGCTCAATTGAAAATAATAAAATAAATAATTAAATAGTTCTAAGAACATAGATCTCTCATGGCAAGTCGTTTTCTCTTGACATGTCAGAAAACCTATTTTTACAAATCACGTAATCTGTTTTTACAAATCACACGTTTCATAAATGCAATATAGAAAAGAGTATTAAAGATAATTTCTTAATATGTATTACTTCACTGTTCTATGTGTTCACTAGTCTACAAAATTAAACCTAAAGTTCAGAAGAATATCTTTGTTATTTACTTTGATATGGAAAGGAGATTCAATTATATTTAACTTGATTTTTATTTGAATATTATTTTAGTTTTTTGGTGGGTTGTACCCCGTAGTGCCTAGGGCTTATTTCTGGGTCTTCACTCAGGAACCACTCTTGACAGTGCTCAGGGGACATTGATATGTTGCTCCAGGACAAAGCCTGGGCTAGCCTTTGCAAGGGAAAATGTATTATTTATCCAGCCTCTAAAGACCTTTTAAAAAATAAGTATAACATCAAGGCTACTTTTCTCTACATTTTCCACAGTAATTTCTAATACAGATTTCAAATCATTTGATCTACAAAGTTATACCTGGCAGGTCTATCTTATTTTTGTTCTTTTATTTCTTACTTTAGAGTATTTGGCAGGACTAATCATGTTGATTGATATGTGGTAAAAGAGACTGCTGTGAAAACTGCTTCTGAGCAATATGTTGCTGATGAAAATGGTGCAATTTAGGGTTTTTAAATAAAGATGAAATAACTTTAGTATTTAGAGATGCATGTATTTCAGTAAGAATTGAACTAAGAATTCTATTTGGATAGAAATCAGTTAATAGTTAAGCTAAATTGCAAATGCCATTAGCATTTGCTGTCAAAAGAGAAAATAAGGCTTAAATGCCCAAAAAACTTTCCTTTACAGTTTATTGTTACCTTATATATCAATCTGAGAAAATTATGTAAGTAGCAATCAATGGTACAAGTGAATTGTACGTTTTCCTTACTTTTATACGTTCACTTTCACTCTTCCACTCAATTTTCTTGGTTAAATATAATACAGTAAGAACAGATAATAAGAAAGCACTTTTTTCCATATCACAGTTCCTGTTGCTTTTTATATTAATTATCTCTATTATAGAAAAATATAGTAAACATTATCTTTAAAATGCAAGTGTTTGGTGTAAGAAGTAAAGAAGGCTCTGCCACAATGCATCTATTGGCAGCTGAAAATGCTTTGGATAGCACGGGAAAAAGGGTATCACATTTCATATAGAGTAGTATGTCTGTTTTAGCCCTATTTTGCTAGTTCTACGGCTGGAAAAAATATAAGTCCCTAAATATATATATTCACTATATATATGTCACTATATATATAAATAAATATATAATATAAGTCACTAAATATATATATATATATATATTTAGTGCATGAAAGATAAAATGCCACAAAAATAGTCTATTTCACAGAAAAATATTAGTAGAGGAATCTCCAAATGGATTCATGAGACTAATTTGAAGTGGTTTACTTAACTCTGACCATACTCAGTGGTACTGCACCATGGGGAAGTTATATGCCTTTTTTTCTTGTTGTGCAGAGAAATTCTTTATTTACAACTAAAAGCAACTTATGGATTTTATAAGATTTATGAATTTATTTTTCATAATTATTTTCTAACTAATGAATAATGAGGTCTGTTAAATGAAAGGAATCTACCAACAAAAAATACTTCAAATACTGAAATTGTAGTTTTAAAATTGGTACAACAATATCAAGTAGTTACATTAACTGTAACATGTTGAAAATTAAAGTTTTTCTTGCTCAAATGTTTGAGTTTCCCATTATTTTTATTGCCCTAAATTTAATTGGCAATCAGGTATAATTCTTGTATCTTTTCAAATAGGAGGTACCAGGTTTAAAATAATGTGAAAGTAAAAAAAAAAAACTGGAATGTAGCATGTCAAAAAATTTGGGAAAAAATCATGCAGCTGAAACACCATCTGAAATTCTATATTCATTGCAGCACTATTCACAATAGCCAGAATATGGAAACAACCCGAGTGTCCAAGAGCAGATGATTGAATAAAGAAATTATCATACAACTACACAATGGAATGCTATGATGCTCTTAGGAAAATATGAAGTAATGAAATTTGCCTATAAATGTATGGTTTGAAGAGTATCATACTCTGTGAAATTAGTCAGAAGGCAAAGGACAGATATAGAACAACTGCGCTCATTTTGGGGATACAAAAAATAGTATGAGACTATAATACAAGACCAGGTAAAATGGGCCAGGAGGACTTTGTCAGTGATAGAATCTACCACAAATATGCTGGGACCTGAGGATATATAAGACAGAGGAGAGACAAGTTTGATAATAATAGTTGGAAATAATAACACTGTACTAGAACTGAGTATTGAAAGTAGATAAAGGAATATGCTTGATAACCTTTCAGTATCGTGTTTTGCTAAAGGAGAGAGAAAGTGAGAGACTGAGAAGAAAAGTGGCTGTTTTAGAGTCAGGTTATGGGAGGTGGGGTTGGAGGAACGGGCACTTTGGTGTTGGAATCTATGCCCTGGTGGATGGATGGGTGTTGGAACATTGTTACTGAAACCAATCATGAACAGCTTTTTCATTGGTCTATTGCAAGGTGACTCAATCAAAAACAAATATTTAAAAAATGGGAAAGTGTAGCGTAGTGAAGCGGTACTCATACTGAACAAGCGAAAAGCAAACAAATACAAAAACCATATTTCATACAAAGAAAAATACAACCTCCAAGGAATAGAAGGAAAAGAGAAAAAAAACCCCTTGTGTAAATGAAATTGAAATATTTATATAATTTATTAATATTCATAATTTATTTTAGGTTTGTAATGGTAAATTACAAGAGTTTTTTTGAGAACTCATCATAAAACAAACATTTAAAATATTTACACAGAGGCCAGAGCGATAGCCCAGCGGGTAGGGGTTTGACTTGCACGCGGCGGCCCGTGCCGCCGTGTTCGATCCCTGGCATCCCATATGGTCCCCCGAGCACCGCCAGGAGTAATTCCTGAGTGCAGAGCCAGGAGAAACCCTGAGCGTTGCCTGGTTTGACGCAAAAAATAATAATAATAATAATAATAAAATATTTACACAGAAAATCAGTTAGAAAGGAACACAACAAAGAGGGCTTACAGAGAGAAATTTAAAGAGAAATTTCCTGATAAAATGCTCCCACCTAATATCTGCATCTGTTTTCACTGACATTTAAAGGCACCTAAAAGATGTTTCTTCTTCTGCCGTTAATCACATTGATTATAAGAAAACTGCTTTGGCATAAATGGATTTCAATGAAGGATGACGTTGACTGGAAATGAATATATGCAATCTATGTCTCAGTATATGATTGCAGACAGAGATGAGTAGCATTAAGTTAGAGTCTGGATTGAAAAAAAAAGTGTTGTGGTAAGAGAAATTGCAATGCATTTATACACATTACACACTGGCAGGCTAGCTTAGTAGTTTGATAGCAAAACCATGGAATTCACACCAGAGATGATACCACGAGGAAAATGTTGACAAATTTAGCTAATGTCCTATTTGAAATTTACAGAAGTGTTGAATAAAAGAGCAACGAGGAAAAGAAAAGGAAAAATAACAACCTAAAATATTGTTAGAAATGAAAGTGTTAGAATACCTCACTTTCCCAATGTCTCTATTATATGAAATATAACAGAATATATGATAATAAATGTTCAGATATGAATAACAGTGATAAGTAAATTACTCATTTTGGATATATTTAATTTTCGTAAGGATTTATTTGTCTTATTTATACTCGATTCTTATATAAATTGCTATGACTATACAGTCTGCACATATAAACTTAGGAGAATTCATCAACATGTTCATAGTTAAAAGATAAAATTAATCGATGTCATGAATATTATTAGTTAAGTTTGAATTAAATTCATAAGAACTACCTGTAAACAGTAATGCTAATATAATTTCTCCTTCATTGTAAGTCAAAATACATTTAAAAGTTTTATTAAGCTAGGACTTAATATATTTTTATATTTATCTTCATGAATTATAAAATAACTATATAAAGTTACTTTCATTTAAATGCCATATTTCTTTAAATATATTTTAAATCATAAAGTAATAATGTGGGACTAGAACTTTATAAGGCCTACTTTATGGACACTATATATAAAATTCTATCCATTTGCAGATATATAGTTTATTTCCCATGACTTTACTATGTTGCTGTACTATATCATTAATAAAATATAGAATTAGGTCTGGTGTGGTAGTAGCAGCGGGTATACTCTTTGCCTTGCAAGCAGCCGACCAGGGTTCAATCCCTAGCAACCTATAAGTCCCCTGAGCTCCTCCAGGAGTGATTTCTGAGTGCAGAGTCAGGAGTAGACCCTGATCACTGCCAGGTGTGACCCAAAAACAGAAAAATATATATATATATATATATATATATATATATATATATATATATATATAAAGTGATCAGTAAATTATCTTCTATATGCAGTAACTCTGATAACATAAATTTATTTTTAACTAAATTTGAAGTTGAAACATCAGTGTCAGACACTTCACCTATTTTTTTAAATTGCAACCTGATAAATTTCAGCATTATTTCAAATGTGATTGTGGGTGAGTAAATTAATTATGTGCTATAACAAAAATAAAGATAATTGGCCTCCAGAGATCTGGATGCAAATTAACTGAACAATTCAATATTCAACTTCAATGTAGTGTTATGATTTTCACTGTAGCTGTTGAAAAGCAGTGGGGTGGGTGTGCTGTCTAAAAAATCATCATTACAGTCGGATTTTTCTGTTCTCATAACAAATTGAAACAGCTATCAGAACAAAAAGTGAAGGGGTGTCGAAGTTGTTAATGGTTCCCTCTTCTGTGTTTACTCTCTTTGTATTGCATACCAAATTAAACCATTTAATGATTTAGAAGCTATATAAATTTTTGTGTGAGAACTGATCATAAAAACAAACACCTTCTATTATATATTATGTAGACTCAGCACCAATTGGATGGGAGGAAAGACAGGGTCTTCATAGACTTTATGACCTACTTATATTTGATAATTTTGTACCAATGTTCATAAAATATAATGCCAAATATATCAATAATTCTATTGTTCATATCCTATGATAAGTAAATCACAAAATAATTTAATGGCAATTAATGTTTTGTAATGTGATAAATTCAAGAGATAATAGTATAGAAGCATTTTAATCTGTGGAGAACTTGTGAGAAGTATTGATATCCTTATGCAATATGTAAAAGAAACTATTCTCAGCATAAAAAATATTTTACTTGTATCTGTTCCTAAATAATTCTGTGAAATAGACCTAACATTGATATCAATTTCTATTAAGGTAGATGAATATATATGTACTGTATACATAAATTATGTGTATGAATAAATGCTATATGAATATCATATATTTAGTTAAATATAGGTTCAATACATATAATGTAAATAAAATATATGTATATATGTATATATGTATATATGTATATATGTATATATGTATATATGTATATATGTATATATGTATATATGTGTATATGTGTATATATGTATATATAGAACCTTCTCTTGATGAATGGACTCTATGAACTTCTCTTTTGCTACAGTGTTCTTAAATGTAGAGAAATTGTGGCACTAAATAAGTCTTGGTATACAGTTGAGTTCTAGTAAATGCACAAAGGAAAAGTCCTTTATGTCATTCTGGTTTCAGTTATATCTCCCTTATACCTCAGAGGCCCCATTCACTCTCAATGGAACAAACATCTCTGAATGCAGCAGTTATGTGTACCTAGGTCGAGAAGTCAACATGACAAACGACCTTAAACCTGAGCTGTGCAGGAGGAAGAGAGCGGCATGGAATGCCTTCAAAAGCATCGAAGAAATAGCTGAAAAGGACAAAGAACCTCCGGCTCCGGGCACATCTCTTTGACTCCACCGTTCTCCCTGCATTAACATATGCCTCAGAGACCTGGGCCCTACGAAAGCAGGATGAGAATGCTATTCAGGTCTCCCAGAGAGGAATCGAAAGAGCTATACTTGGAATATCATGCTTCACTCAAGTGAGAGAAGGAATCCGGAGTTCTGACCTCAGTCGCTATTCCAGAATCAGGGACGCTGTCTCGTTTGCCAAGGCATCGAAAAATCAGATGGGCCGGACATGTAATGCGATTTGGAGATGACTGCTGGACTAGAGCTGTTACTGACTGGATCCCACGGATGTTAAATGATCATGTAGCCGCCCACCTGCAAGATGGTCAGACTTCTTCGTCAAGACCGTGAATGAATGGTTTTAGGCTCTTTGTATTCCTGAAGCAACCAGATGCCATTGGGCTACACTGGCACTTGATAGGGTCAAATGGAGATATTAATGGCGCCTGCTCAAGCAAATCGATGAATAACGGGATGTCAAGTAGTCAAGTGATCTTTTGCAATGATATTTATTGCTCATATTTTGATGAATAGATAGAAATTTATGCCAAAAACTTTATCTAGAAATATCACATTTCTTCAACTTTTTTCTACTTTTTCTATGATTTTCACAATTTTAAAAGATCAAATATATTAGAAGTAATGAAAATTAATTAAATATAATAATGTGAGTAAAAATTTCCAGCTGTTTCCATAATGGTATTTCCTTTGAATATGGTTTTGCTCCTTTCAGGAGTGATATCTGAGCACAGAACTAGGAGTAAACTTTTGAGAATTTTTGATATGACCCCAAAAGAAAACATAAACTAATCTAACATGCTAAAGGATTTTTGATACTTGCATATGATGGGGATTAATGAACTAGCATGCCCCCTATATGCTTGATCTTATTTAGGATTCCACTCAAAGTATACAATATCTTGTTCACTGTTTCTTTTTATTTTTATTATTTAAATTTTATGTATCACTGTGGGATATGCAATTTTAAAACTATTCATGATTGGGTTTCAGTCATGAAGTGGTCCAACTCTAATGATGCCACTGGTGCCCATTTCCCATCACCAATGTCCCGTAATTCTATCCCCCCTTCCCCCAGCCTACCTCTATGGCAGCACATTGACTCTCTTTCTCTCTCTCTCTCTCTCTCTCTCTCTCTCTCTCTCTCTCTCTCTCTCTCTTCTTCCTTGTCTTACACATTGTGGCTTGGAATATATACAATTAGAGGTTATTATGTATAATATCCCTTTTCCTATATTAAATTCTTAGTTCTTACTGGTATTATCATTTCCAGCAATTATTAGCACATTGTTCTCTTCTCTGCCTTACCTAACTCTGATTCCCACATACTTGCAGTAGATTCCACCTACTGACAAAACCTTCTTACATGTATTGCCTGACCTTGGATATTGGTATCAAACTACTTTATTTTTATATCTGGAAAATAAATGCAGTCATTCTATATCTGTCCTTTTCCCTCTGAATAATTTCATTCTGCATGATCCTCTCCATGTCCATCCATTTATAGACAAATTTCACAAATTCGTTTTTCTAACAGCTGCATAATATTCCATTGTGTGGATGTGCCAAAGTTTCTTTTATCCAGTTTTCTGTTCTAGGGAATTCTGGTTCTTTTCAGATTCAGGGCTACAGATTATTTGAATTTCAAATAATCACATATTTTTTATCTTTACTACCATTTACTTTGACAGTAGTGCTTGTCTTTGAAGATGTCTTTATCGTCAATGTCAGAGAGAGTTTTGCCTATGTTTTCTTTGATGTAGCTTATAAATTCAGATCTGATACTGAGGTCTTTAACACATTTTGATCTGACATATATGCATGGTGTTAAAGAGAGGTCTAAGTTCATAGCATATCTGCATCCATTTGTGGGGGTATAAGTGTATGCCAGTGCTCGCCCATTACTGTTGGTAATGGTAATGGCAGACAAGAACTGACCATTGAATGTGGGCAAAGGGATATACGTGATAACCCCTAAATGTATGTATGGTAAGCCACAATATGTAAAAAGAAGTGAAGGAGAGAGAGATACAGAGAAGGAGAGAAGGGGGTAAGAGAAGTAGGAGGGGGAGGAGAAGGAGAAGAGGAGAAGAAGGAGAAGAAAGAGAATGAGAAGGAGAAGAAGGAGAAGGAGAAGGAGGAGAATGAGAAAGAGGGAAGAAGAATGAGAAGAAGGAGAAGGAGGAGAAGGAGAAGAAGGAGGAGAAGATGTTGAGAAGGAGAAGGAGGAGGAGGAAGAGAAGGAGAAGAAGGAGAAGGAGGAGATGACAATTACAATGAGGACGATGACAAAGAAGAAGGAGGAGAAGGAGAACAAGAAGAAGAATGAGGAGGAGGAGGAGGAGGAAGAGGAGGAGGAGGAGGAGGAGGAAGAGGAAGGAGTGCGGAAGAGGAAGAGGAAGAAGAAGAAGAAATAAGGAGAGGAAGGAGAAGAAGGAGAAAGAAGAAGAAGAAGGAGAAGAAGGAGAAGAAGGAGGAGAAGGAGAAGAAGAAGAAGACGAAGAAAAAGGAGAAGAAGGAGAAAAAGAAGAAGAAGACTAAACAAAATAAATTTATTAATTAGGATGAGAAATGCCTGGTATACGAGGCTGGGGAAAGAGGGAGTCTGGGTACATGGATACGTGCACTGGTGGAGGGATAGGTGCTATGACATTGTATGACTAAAACCCAACCACAAACAGCTTTGTAAATGTCTATCTCATGTTGATATAATAAATAAAAGAATAAAAATATTTTACAATATTCAAGATATTCAGTGTAATATGTAAATGGAAGGATAAATAAGTAATGAATGATGTTTTACAGTTCAACATATTCCCTAGTTCACATTTTTCTATGTCTAGAGAATTGAACTTAAAATTAATGTGGTTACATTTTTTTAATAGGGGTGGAGTTTTGGCAATTGAGGAAGTAGTTTTTGTTTTCTTTTCAAACAGATAAAAATAAAGATAATTGTTTCTATTAATTTTTAGAGACATCAATATTGTTTTTCATGAATAAAAGATAGTCTCCAAGAAAAAATTATAATGTTGGTCATAGAAAATTTGAATGTTATCCTAAAGTGCTCAGAAGTCAAGCAGAATCACTTCAGAATATTCTTTGTCACTTGGGGCTGGAGATCAGATGGTGATGCTTTGCTCATGCTCAAGTCCTCTCGGACCCACCCTCTGCTCTGCAGTACTGAAGAGAGTACGGAGTAGAGTGGATGATTTGCTGAGCATGACACTAACTCCTAATTCTGTGCTATCTTCCAATTCCAGGTCCATATACCTTTAAAATGAATATTTGTTATAGCATATGCAAGATAGCAGGGTTCAATTCTCTTAAAATAAACTAGATGATTCCACTTTATTATAGGCTCTAGTTGAACCAGTACATATCATTGGGACTAGATTAGTGTGCCTATAAAATTCACTGGATTTACTTGATTATATCTGATTTTATCTGCAATCTATTAAGAATCTTTTAAGGATCTTGGATTTCATGTTACTAATTATAACTGTAAGCCTTGTCTAAGTTCAGAAGTTCATTTCCCTTCTCTATAATGGTAGGGAATCAAATGGTTCTCACAGGAACACACGATAAACTCATGAATTGTTATGCCTGTCAAATAAAAAAATTATCTTTTTATTTCTTCATAAAAAATCAAAATTTCTGACTTTCCTTATTATTAGCTGTAGAATTTTAAACAAGCAATTTCTCCTTCTGTATCAGTCTTCTTCACGGTCCATAACAATTGTGTATGACATTTATAGGTCATTCTCTTGCTGCACTTAACATGAAATTATTATTGTATAAAAGCTTGAATAATATAATGATAAATATAAATTTAAATTACTTAGATTGTCCTGTATTTATTTTTACACTGGTCTCATAAGTAAGGAATGATCTAACAAAAGTCCTGTTACTATTTATTGATATTTATACTTAGACATAATACTTCTGCCAAAATGTCTTTAGTAAATTCAGAGTTTTAACGATTTTCTAGTTGAAACTCACTTTTACTTATACTTTGCGATGGATCTACTTTCTGCAGATCCTGTTAACAGATTTCTGAGTTTCGTGCCAGAGCTTATAATAGAATACATCGAACCCTTAACCTTTTTTCCCCATTTCCTTATAGCTTCCTGGTGACATTTACCATAATACTCAAATGTCAGAGTATTAAAAATGACAGTTCTGGCAGGGATTTTTAAGTTCTACTGTTAATCATAATCAATGAACTTTATCCCCAACAAATCATTTAGTTAACCCAAGATATGCCTGTCCTATATTTTATAGAGTGAAAGAAGTTTATTCAGAGATACTGCATCATGTAATTTATTAATGATTGTTTATCTTAACAATTTTATTATTTAGTAGGAAATTTAATTTTAAATTTTATAATTTAATAAGAAATATCTATATTAAATACAACTTACATATGTGTTCCTTGTTCAATATGAGATAACACAACAGAAATGTATGAAATGAATTTCAATACCAAAAGGGCATAGATTCTCCTTATTGCCTCTGCTTTGGTCAATCACGATTTTACTTATTTTTTTAAAAAATTATTGTTATAGGAATCCAGTTATAGAGTAGTTAGAATTAAAGGTATACAAAACCATGTTTCCAATCTGTAAACTGAAGATTCCCCTATTTGTTATCTCAAAGTAAATATGGTAAAGAAATAAGACTTGTTTCATATTAGAAGGGGTCAAGAGGTCCTTAGTAGAAGGACATTTATTACTGAGGAAAATAAATAATTTCTAATGCTCTTTTATTTGTAGTATATAAAATAAGGAATATTTC
Organism: Cryptotis parvus; assembly: GCA_021461705.1. Lineage (NCBI taxonomy): Eukaryota > Metazoa > Chordata > Mammalia > Eulipotyphla > Soricidae > Cryptotis > Cryptotis parvus. The sequence continues at coordinate 38,827 of JAJIBD010024506.1, read as the reverse complement.
ACCTACCCTCAAACAATGATCCTAGTGGTGTGATAAAACCTGAACTAAAGCATTAAAACCCATTGTTGTTTCTGTTACTTAAAATAAAATTGGTTTAGAAGAGTGCAAACATGTATCCCTCTTAGGAGGATATTGTTTCCATACCATGCCCCTAATCCTGCCACCCTGGGAAACTCAGTACTATTGTCAGTATCTATGATCAGTGTCACTGAACATTGTATAGCGTCAGAGCCATTCAATTTGTACAATCTCTTGCTTTGCTTTTAACACTTGCAACTACATATATGCCACAAGTTATTTATCCGCTGACTTGTAATTGGGCATATGAGTTGTTTGCAGACTTTGGCTATACATATAGCGCTGCAGCAAGTTATTTGAATTAGTGTTACAGTCTGTCTAGATCGTGTATAGTTTCAATAGGTGCCTAGGAATAAAAACAAATGAATATATGGTAGATCAATTTCAGATTCTTAAAAATTAACAGTTTCATAAAGCTAAACCATTGTAATTCCCAAGAGAGGGAACAGGGGTTTCTGTTTATCTTGCATGCCTCAAGCAGCTGTTGTTTCTGACCTTTGATTTATAGGTCATTCTCACTTGTAGAGTGTCAGCCAGAGATCTTTTTACCTTTTGTTTCTCTGATAATTGCTGATGATATCGTTTTCATGTACCTGTTGATCATCCTGTGAATTTTTTTAGAAGTGTTTTTCAACTTTTCCCTTCTGTAAATAGGGTTGTGTGTTTTGTTTCTGAGTTTGGAACTGCTAGAAACACTGAGTTTTATGAGTAGGTTGGAGATTCACTCTTTGTTAGCTGTGTGATATGTGCATATTTTCAGTATAACATTTTTGGTAGTCTCTTTCACAAGGTAGAGGCAATTTTTAAATTTTTAATTTATCCTATTTGGGTATTTTTGCTTTTCTTTTCTTTGTTTTACTTGCTAATGGAGTAACAAACCTACATAGAAATGTTTTGCCTGTTTCCTTTTATGCATTTTAAACAATAAATGCTAATGTACTTAAATTAATTTTATTTCATTTCTTATTTTGAACAGTGTTAAATTGAAGTAAACTAACTTTTTTCAGTGTGCTGTTGTCCATTTGCTTATGAGGTTTACTTCTTTTTTTATGGACTTGCTCCTTTGTCAGAGATTAGACAGTTGCATAAGAATGGGAATATTTATGAGTTCTGTTCAATTTCTATTGGTCGTGAGTCAGGTTTTACATTTAGAGCAATGATTAAATTATAATTACATCGAAAACATCAGTTTGAAGAAAAAGAATTTTGTGACCTCCAGCCTCTATTTTGCTTTTCTTTCAGAATTTCTTTAAAGATCTGTGGTTCAATAAAAAATACTCACAGATACTTTTTTTATTTCTTTGACAAGTTTCATGGTACTTTGATAAATTTGGAAATCAATATGCATATTGTTTTAGGTAAGATTGTTATTTAAATAATGTCTGTTCTTCCAGCGCAAAAACCATTATAGTTTTCAATTGTTTTGTCCTCATTTAGTTTTAAATTTTAAGTAGTTTCTTACTGTGTGTGTGTGTTTGTGCACATATGTGTGTAGGTCTTTTTACCTTTATTTTTAATTTGCCTTTAGGATTTTTAAACATAATTATAAATGAAATTTTTTTAATTTTTCCTTCACTTTTCCTTGCTGTATTTACACATGCAATCTACTTATTTCATGACATTGTTTAAACCTCATTGTTATCTCTATAATTTTTATGGGGTCTTTAAATACACCCATATTTGAAGATCATACCTGTGGCAAATACTGACATTTTTACAAGAATTTTAATTTAACTTCTATTATTTTGCTTTCTATATTGCTCTGACCAGAATTTCAATATTGTGTTGAATAATAGTGGGGGAGTGTATATTCTGTTTATTCTTATTCTTAGAGGAACTATTGATTTCCAAGTTATTGATTATGCTTAACATACTGTCTTCCCGTTCATCGCCGATTTGCTCGAGCAGGCACCAGTAACATCTCCATATGACCTGTTTCATGCAAGTAGAGCCCAAGGGCACCTACTTGCTCCAGGAACATAAAGAGCCTCAAACCATTCCATCAGGTCATGGAAATGAGGTCTATAATTGTTATTGGTATTTGGCATATCAAATAAGACACGGGCAGCTTGCTAGGCTCAGCCGTGCGGGTAGCATACTCTTGGAGTCATCTCAAAATCCAGTATTTATTGATGAACCGTGCAGCCACAAGCAGCCGCATGAGCCGGGCTGTGATAGCATTTTCCGGATGTGGAAAATGGAGATCCTCATGGAGTGGGGGATCATCTGGCTTGTTGTTAGGCTCTGCTGGGGTGGCGGCCAGGGCTAGAACCTGCCATCCCCTCCTAGGCACCTCATGAGCGGCTGGGCACAGTGAGAGCCATATTGATCACTTGATCACTTGAATCCCGTTATTCATCGATTTGCTCGAGCGGGCACCAGGAACATTTCCATTGGACCCATATTAACATACTAATATGTTTAATCTTGTCACAAGCATTTTTAGCATTTAGGTAAATTGTGTGTTTTAACAATCTTTTTAATGATGAAGGTTATGAGTTTAATTGAGTTGCTTATTTGAAACACCCTTGTATCCTGGGATGTTTCCCTCTTTCTTAGTCACTAAGATAGAATGGTTTTGTAATAGCTTGTCGCATTCTTTTAATTATGATTTGTTGAAAATGTTCTTATCAACAATGTTGCAGTGAAGAGCATCTGTGTGCACGTGTGCGATAAAGAGAAAATAGAAAACATGCAAATTTGCATACATGTGTGGGGGTGTGCTTTGTGTGTAAGTGTGTGATTTTATTCTGGTTGGAAAATCATATGGGTCTTCTGGGTATTCTGAGGTATTTTTCCTTTTGGAAATTTTTAGGAGAGTTTGAACAGTATATGCATTAGCTCTTCTTTGTAGGCTTTGAAGAAAAATTGCTGGAAACACCTTATACTGGCTTTTTATTTTTAGTGAAATATAGCTACTTTTTTAGTTCTGTACTGACCTAATAAAGTTGTACACTTCATGATTTTATATGGAAAGGTTGTTTTATTTTAAAAGTGTTTCCTTTTTTAAGATGATCAAAAACTGTTTCTTTAATAGATTTTTTTTCTTTTTGGGTCACACCCGGCAATGCTCAGGGGTTTCTCCTGGCTCTGCACTCAGGAATTACTCCTGGCAGTGCTCGGGGACCATATGGGATGCTGGGGATGGAAACCGGGCCGCCCTGGGCCAGCCGCATGCAAGGCAAATGCCCTACCCACTAGGCGCCTGGGCCCAGATTTTTATAATAGTTTCTTTCATTATTTTAATATCTTCACTATAAGCTATAACTTTAAATCTTTAGTTCAAAATCTTTTTATCACAGTTTTACCTTCATTGTTAGTTAACCTAGTGAAAAGTTTATTAGGAATTTCAAAGAGTCACTTCTCTATTTCATTGACTTTTGTTTCTTACTCATTCCCTTCTGCTCTAATTTCTAATATTTATTTTATTATGTTTATATATTTCTTATACAATCTCTCTTTCCTAATTTTTTAGGCATAGCATTAGATTATGTTATTTAGGATGTTTAATTTTTATTGTGATGGGCCAGTATCACTATGAATTTCATGTATTATATAGTTTTTGCTTCATTGAATAGAATCTGGTATTTGTCGTTATTTCTCTGGGTAATTTTTATTTATCTTTTGATATCATCATTCAACTGATAAATTTCATAAATTTCTTGCTTAGTTCGCACATGTTTAAGATTGGTTTTTCTTTAATTTATGAGGTCTAGTTAAGGTCAGTGTGATTGAAAGATAATCATTATATGATAACATTGTTCTCTTATTAAGAATTATTTTGAGTGAAAACAAATGATCAAATCTAGATAATATTCTATGTTTATCTTAGAAAAGTGTTTTTACTTTATTTGGGACTTAAATTTCTGAGTATATTCAGTAATTCTTAACCACTTGTCAAGTATTTGTAAATAAATGTTATCTAAGTGTTTTTAGCATTGATGACTCACACCCTGCAAGAACATAGACACACCTTCATCCTAAACCCTAAGCATAAGTTCCAATACCTTAAATTTGTTTCAATAATTCCTGAGTTTTATCTATCGGGAACAAAAAAATTTTTATGTAGAAGTTATTTGGTTCTAGATAACTTACACGAACCGTATACATTACTTTAATCAAACTATCACTGATTCATTTAAACTTAACATTTCTGTACATATGACTTTTATTAATATATCAAATTTAGCTGCATTTTCTTAACCAAAAAATGGCCCACAAAGTACAAATCACTAGTATTCACTTGTCTTCCTGTTGTTCATTGATTTGCTCAAGCAGGCACCAGTAACATCTCTATACATCCTGTTGCAAGAAAGTGTAACCCAAGGGCATATGCTCACTCCAGGAAAATGAAGAGTCTCAAACCATTTCTTCAGGTCATGCAAACGAGGTCTATAATTGTTAATACTTTTTGGCATATCAAATATGACATGGGTAGCTTGCCAGGCTCTGCCATGTAGGTGGTACACTCTCAGTAAAAGGCTCTCATCTCGAGCATTTACTGATGAACCTCAATGGGGAGACATCAACCCCTATCTAGGAGGAGCTGTGGAGTCTGGATATTGAGAATGACTGACCTCCTGGTGTGGGGTTTCCTCTGGCTTCTTGCTAAACTCACTGGGTTGACAGAGCAAGGTTAGAACCTATCTAGAATTGTATACTGTGTATAAATGTGAAAGATCATGGGAAGGAGCTGGTCCTAACTTCCAGTATTATCTAAGGCTGCCTAAGAATGGGAAAAGGAGCCCAAATCCAGTATTATCTAAAACTTCCAGTATTATCTAAGACTGTCTAAGAATGAGAGGTGGAAGCCCAAATGCCCGCTCCAAGTCCAGCCAGCATGGCCCTCCCCTGCACGTGAGTGAACCCTTAGAGCTATTTTGGACTCGGCCAACAGCTGGCCGAGCCATTTACCGTAAAGTACAAATATGAAATGTTTATAATTATGAAAAATCTGGAAAATAAGTAAACAATAGTAAATGGCAAACTACATATTAAGAATATAATATGCACATGAGACTATCATCACTCATTAACTATGCTTGAGATAAGTTCTTAAATAAATTTAAAGTAGTTGAAAAAATGATATATTAAAAACTATAAAATAATACTGCTTTTGTGTTTAATGTTGTAAATTCATACTTCATAATTTCAATGCTAAAGTAGAAAATGTGTCCTAATAATCTCTTTTCTTTCAGTGAGGTAAAAGTTATTCCCTAGTTATTCTCGGAGGGTTTTGGAGTAGCAAATGATGATATGTATAAACAGCACCCAATGGCTTCAGAGACCAGCAGGGCTACACTTGGTGATGGAACCTGAAGGATGAACCTCTTGGCTTTCCCTGCCCCTAAAATGTCTATTTAATTACTTTATTATCTTATATCTCTTTTGTCAGTGGAAAGAAAATAGTTTATTCTTAAGAATAGAATAGTTATGATTCAGAATGCTATAAAATGGTTATTTGTAATGTTAATCAAATAGAGATAACTAAGAACAGTAAATTAAATTAATGGTTAAGGTATAAATTATGTATAAAGAACATTTTTCCTATTTTATATTTTAGAAATAAAGATATTTTAAGAAATATCTTAATAAAATAAACAAATTTATAGAATAGCTATGCATATATTGAAAGAACATTAATATCTGAGTGCTTCACAGCCAAAGTTAGGAAAGTTTTTAAAACGGTGACTGTTTTCTATCCAGCTTCTATAATAACTCCTCTTCTTATGCAGAAATTATGCTATCATTCTGATACCATTTCTCTCAAAAGTACATAATACTATTCAAAATTTTAATTAAAAAGTTACATATAATGCGTGTGCCATTGCAAAGGTAGCTGTTGTTAAGTGTAGTCTATTGAAGTCACTTTACCCAGAGAATTCATATCACACTCTCTGAGATTTTATTAACAACTGAACTGGCTCTAAATGATGTGAAATTTTCTTGAGACAAAGCTATGAAGGGTGTGAGAAGGTTAGGAACATTGCATTGAGTGTTGGTGATCAGATTTGCGCTGTGTTAAATGAAAATTTCTAGGAAATGTAAGTCGGAAATAAAATGATCACAATTGAATACAAACAGAATTGTTTATGAGTTAAATGTCTTATTTTATTTAAATTTTAAGTGTTTTAATAAAAGGCAGTCCTATTCAATTTATTACAAATTTTTGAAAAAATGTTGCTTTAATTAAGACCATAATAAAACATTATACCTAAATTTAAAAGGTCTATGTAGTTTCAGCATGTAAATTAAAAAGTATGTAATAATATTATCTAACACAATGCATAGTACTTAATTAAATTTTTCATAATATTCAAATTATATTAGGTTTATAACTATTCCATATATTTCCCAAATTAAATTTGAATGAACAGAAAAATTAATGGTGCAAATCTGATTTGCCTCTAAGTAACCTAAAACTAGTTTAATGAGAAATTCTACCACATACTTTTACATTAATTTAAGACAAGCACCCATGAGGTCCTTCACTAAATACACCAAATAGTAATCTATGTCAATATTGATGAATTAATCACTACACTATTAATTTATTGATTTATAGTTATTATTATAATTAATATATAGTAGCAAGAGAAGAAAATATTAGGACTTTAATAGAAATTTAATAGGACTGGGAAGAGAAAATGTATTGTGAAATGCCTTTTGGGGGAGTAAAATTTGTACCATGTAGCTCATTAGCTATGGGTATTGTTGAAATACTTCAGTGGACTAGAGATTATGCTTTACCTGTGATTTGCTTGAAAAAGTTCAATTCCTGTTATTGCAAGTTGCCCTGAGGACCCAGAGTGTAGAATTCTGAGTCTGAGCTCTGCTGGGCCTGAGCTCACATCATCTGGTCTGCACAGACTGTGTGAACATTACCAGGAGTGTCGCTCTCCCCAAACTCCCCGAACATTATTAACAGTTCTCTCCAGCAAATAGAATTAATAAATAAGCATACTATAGCAGCATATGTTTATTTACATTTATTTAAATATCATGAAATTCATATAGGTATATTTTCCCATATTAATCTCCCACTATAGTTTTTCAGATATTTATACTATTGATAACATCTATCGGGAAAACATATTCATTTATTTTATAAGAATAAATTAATATTTTTGTAAAATATTTTACAAGTTCTCTAAAATGTTGAGTACTATATTACAACATATTTAAATGACATTAGAAAGATAAGCTCAGATATATTAAATATCTAACATACCTGTGTTGTGCTTCTAAACAAAGGTGTTTGCTACATATATTAGATGTTCCTTTTTCTGAAAAGATGACATTTCCCTTCCAAATTGAGTAATACATTTTGCATAATAACCATAATTGGTTTGAATTATGATTTGCATTTGACTTATGATAGCTTATTATAGACTAATTGTCACTTTCACATGAAAGTAAGGCAGCAACGGGTCTAGAACACTGCCACCTCTTAACTAAATGGCTCTACTATAGATGAGGACTAACTTGGTGTTTCATACTGCTTCCTCTACTATGTTATTCAAGAGAATAGTAGAACTCACATGATTTTTGCTTGAAATTCTCTTTATCTCCATGTGTCATATTTTAAGGAGAGTCAGGGATCTAAATTTCAGCCCTGTCGCTGTAATATCTCCATTTAAACAATCAGAAGGATTGGTCAGAAAGGCATCAAAAAATAAGATTGAGTTCATGACTTGCCTGGATAATTGTCCAACATTGATACTCTGTTCTATAAGGTGGATTCCAGCCCTAGCCCACCATCCCATAGAGCCTCACAAAAAGCCAGAGGAACCCCCTACACCCTGAGGACAGTCATCCTCAATATCTAGACTCCAGAGCTCATCAGAGCTCCACTGAAGAGAATAGCCGATCTCCTCCCCTTTGCAGTTCATCAGTAAATACATGAGGTGAGAGCCTACTACTGTGAGTATACCAGCCGCATGGCAGAGACTAGCAAACTACCCTTGTCGAATTTGATATGCCAAAAACCAGTAACAATTATAGACCTCAATCCCATGTCCTGAAAGAATGGTTTGAGGCTCTTTGTGTTCCGTGAACAAGCAGTTGACCTTGGGCTACACTAGCACATGGCAGGACTTATGGAGATGTTACTGGTGCCTGCTTGAGCATATCATTGAACAACGGGAAGACAAGTGATACAAGTGATACTCTGTTCTGTAAGTCCCCTCAGAACCACCTGGTATAGGCCAGCACTGCTGGGCTATAGCAATCCCATCATTGGGTAAAAATAAAACTCAGTGACAAAGAGCACTTATCAACACTGAGCAATTTGCCTACAAATCACCCAGGAATCTATAACTCTAGAATTTGGGTTTATAATAACTAACCTCTTAATATAGAGTAGGATTTATCAACCATGGTCTTACAGTGGTTATCCCTCAACCCCAAAAATTCCAAGGGCCCAAAGTTAAATAGTGTCAATGTGAGGCTATTTCATTACTTGAGAGGAAAACAAGTAGAGCAGAAGGACCACAAAAGGAAATAAGGTCAGAAAGGGGCCACAGTTAAAATAAAATATGAAACATTGGTCTAGAGAACATATCAATTAATTAAATTGTGCTTCTTTCTGATGATGGTTGTGTAAATGGCTTGGGATTATGGTAAAAACAAGATATTTAATCAAAGCAATTATGTGAAAATAGGCAAACAAATTGAAAGTGATGATTGAAGAATGAATACGTCATCATCCTATTTTTTTTTATTTCCAAATAACCCAGTTGAGATTTCTAAGCATTCAGCATGAAGAATTGTCAGATTGTTTAAGAAAACCACCGATACATTGTGGGTCACTGTTTGAATTTCTTTAGTGACCCAAATTTTTTAATGTAGTAAAAAGCATAAGATATTCATGAATTTAATGTTTTACCTTATATATCAACTTTTTGTTGATATATATCAACTTATATAGATACACAAATTGTCATGTATTCCTTATAGAAAAATATATAATATATATATATCAAGTTTTATATATCAACCTTGCTAAAATTTTTATAAGAACATTCAGATTGAAAGTTTAATAGCCTTTTGAGGCTAAGAAGCTATACCAAGACCACACCTCAGACCTTTTAATAATAGAATTGAGTAGTTATTCCCATGATTGTTTTATATATACATTATATATATATAGTGTGTGTGTTTGTGTCTGTGTGTATATACACATATATATAATATAAATATAACATATAAATATATATTTATATTTTTACAAATAGATATATTTATATTTATAGATATTAAAACTCACTTGTTGCTTTATAGAGAATAGTGCTTATAAAGAATAAAATGATAAAGAAGTTGGAAACATTAGTTTAGGAAGTCGACATTTGTTGAATTCTCATCATCATGTTTGGTGAAACTAATATCCAGGATCAATTCTGTTTTTTATGTATAAAATCATTTAAAGATAATTCCGAGGATTATAATCAACAGCCACAAAATTGTTTCTATAATGCATCATTTTCTTCTACCATAGTCCCTAATCTTTACCAAGATAATCAAGGTAGAGCTAATTTGTTTGTAAATTAAGTCTAGTTTCAATAAACTAGGTCTGTTATATGCATAGTGAAAAAAAAGAATAGCAATTAGCCATGCAGGATCTTTCAAATCGACTTTGCTGAAACTTTTTATAAGAACTTTCAGATTGTAAGTTTAATAGCCTTTGAGGCTCAGAAACCATATCAAGGCCTTACCTCAGACCTTGCTTATAATAGAATTAGTTAATTCCTCTCATTATTTTTTAATTTAAATTTTGGGGTTTGAGGCCTCATATGACTTCCGCTTAAAGCTGACACCTGCCTCTGCATTACTTGTGACAATATTTGGGAACCATCTGTAGTATCAGAGAGCAAACACGAGTCAGCCACAGGCAAGGTGATTTGCCTTATGCTGTCACATATCTTCAGCCCAATTCCTCTTATTTTAGGATTCATAAAATTATTGGGGTCCCGTCTGCCAGGAAACTACTTACTTTAACCATTGTCTTTGCATTCCTTCCATGCTGTTTCTTTCCCTCAGTAATGGCCAATTCAATATTATCATAGATTAGTTGTTTCTGTTGTGTTAATTTAGTTTGCTTCCCTGTTTCTTTTATGCTTTGTATAGGAATGAACCTACCCATTGTATGTCTTTTGTAATTCTTCCATTTGTCTATTACAATCTCATCACTTCCACATATATTGCTATATAAAAGCAAAAGTTCATCCTTTGCCAAATTTGAGTTGCTTATACCACATCTTCTTTATCTAGTTACCCATCTTTATTTCATGCCTTGGTTATAATGAAAGGAATTGTAATATGTATGAAGGAAGAGAAAACTTTTCAATTTGGGGTTTTCTAATGCTTTTAGAGCAATAACTAAAATGGGAATTTCAGAATCAGATGGTTATTATATCTTTATTTATTATCTTTTTTTTTTCAATTTTACTGATAAATGTCAGACTCACAAGTGTGTTGGTTTCCCAGTGTTTTTTCGAATTTTTATTTACTTAGTAACTAGTAATGTTGATTATATATCATATGCCTTTTGGCCACCTGTATGAATGCTGTGGCGAAATATCTATGTAGATAATATTTTATATGGGCTGTTTTTGTGATTGCTGCTGAACTATGTCAGTTTATATAGTGTATTTTATCTTATTGTCATATATATGATGAGACTATATTTTACCAATTGGCAAGTTACCTTTCTTTTTAGTCGGAGATTTATTTTACTGCACATGAATATTTTAGCTTGATATAGTGCCATATTTTTTGTGCTTTATTTTATTTTCCTTCCCTTTGAATCAAATCTTCAAAGACACCTATGAGGTCAATGTCAAGGGAAAAAATAATCTGTTTTCTTCCATATATTTTATTGTTTCCAGTTTCACATCTGAAAAATTTAAATGTTTATATTTCTTTGAAGTATATCATTGGAAATTGATATGGATTTTATTTGATATTTATATTGCTTTAGGAAAGGAGTTTATTTCAAAACTGTCATTCCTGCAATACCTGAATATGGAACATCTCTCCATTTCTTAGTGTCTTCCTGTATTCATTTTAATGAGACTTACACTCAGTGTATAAATATTTTGTTTTATTTATTAGGTCTGCTCAAGTTAGTTTGTTCTTTTTTCTGTAATTATTAATGGGATGTATATAGAATCCTTTGCTTAATTTTTCTAATTTGTCATTTGCAAGTATACATATAAATATACATATTTTGTACATGGATTTTTATATCCTGACTTAACTAATTATTGACTTGTTAGTTGATGGTATATTGGGGATAAAGATGATGTTATCCCCATAAGAAATTCAGCAGCATTTATTTCTTTTTTGGCTCCTTAACTTTGAGGTCATCAGCTTTAAACAATATCGGAACTAATATATTACATAACTGATTACAACTTTTCTAAAAGAATTATGTTATCTGTGGAATTATTAGACAATTTTGAATTCCCGGCATCACATATCGTTCTTAGTATGCAAGGGGATATTCCCGAGCAAATGTATGAAATAGGTCTGAGCCCTTATGTCTGCTTCCACAAACCTGTGGTCCCATTGTAAATTTTATATTCTTTGCAGTTAAAATAACAAATGACTAATATTGATATAATCAATATGCTACAGCTAAATATATATATATAAAAATTGGTGATTGCAAATATAGCATTATGTATAACATTTCATTTTTTTCCAAATTGATATTTTATAAAATTTTTAATATGTATAAAATGGATGATTTTTCATTTAAGCATCCACTATTGAATTTATGACATTATCTCTCTTATCTACACACTCACACACTTAAATCCTTATATAAGTGAGAGAATTTTCTTTTACTGACTCTCTTATAGCCATTTTATACTTGAAATTTATATTAACAATCTTGTGATCTCCTATCTGCTGTAAGTAAAAATTGACAATTTTTAATTGTCAATTAAAAATAAACAAGCCAAAACTATCATTAGAATTTGATTTTAATGTTTTATCTAAACTAAATTACTTAGAGAATTTGACTAAGTAACTAAATAAGATAACTATTATGGAATCAATATCATTTTAATCAGTACAATTCAGTATTTTTAAGATATAAACAGGAAATTTATAGCAGTGCGAAAAACGTTGATATTTTATATTTCAATATTATTTTTGTTGCTGTCTTTGTTGGCTACCCCTGCCTGTGCTCAGTGCCTATCTGTGGGTCTACAGTCAGGTGTCTCCTGATATGTACTTGGTGACGTCTACATCTCTGGTTCCACATACCTGATATGTACTTGGGGACCTTAAGGGATGCCAGGATTGAACCAGAGTCAGCTCTATGCAAGAATTTAACCAATGAAATATCTTTCAATAACAAATTTTGGTGTTTTAAAAATGTTTTTGCTTAACTAACCAAAATTCTAATATGAAAGAAAACTTGAATTCAATACTTTTGCCTTTAACTTAGTAGACAAGGTAAATACATCCACAACCATAAGAGGAGAATCAATAAAATGGTCAACAAACCTTTGTACTTTTAAACTTTTTCTATACATATATTCTTGCAATAAAGCTTACTTTAAAAGTATTTTAAAAATATTTCTTTACCACGTATTTATGTCTTCCTAGAATTTCCAAAAATCCACATTATTCCTTAGAATATCCTTATCAAAAAATGTGAATGTACTTCACAATCACGATCAAGATCTTCCCTTTGATCATCTATTTGCTAGAGCGGGCACCAGTAATATCTCCATATGTCCTGTCTCATGCCAGTAGAGCCAGGGGCATTGGCTTGCTACAGGAACATAAAGAGCTCAAACCATTATATTAGGTCATGGGAATGACCAAATATAATTGTTACTGGAATTCGGCATGTCAAATATAACACGAGAAGCTTGCCAGGCTTGCCGAGCGGGAGGCAAACTCTTTAAAACACCTCCAAATAAAGCATTTATAGATGCACCCAGCGCGCCGCTTGCCGGGCTGTGATGGGCTGGTCTGCTGGGTGGAGTTCTGACGAGAGGGAAGTCCAAATGTGGAAAATGGCGGCGCCCGTGGGATTGACGGGGGGTGGTCTGGCTTGTTGTGAGGCTCTGCCGAGGTGGTGGGCCAGGCCTAGAACCCGCCATGCCTCTCGACTGCCTCATGAACAGCTGGGCACAGGGAGAGCAAGGAACAGCTCTGCCCCATGTGTGAGACTCTCTGGACCAGCATACCTGGGCCGGATTGAGGCCAAAACTGTTGCAGGGTGGGTGTCGATGAACCGGGCTGTGACAGGCTTTTTGTGCTCGGTGAGGTTCTGACGAGAGGGAAGTCCAAATGTGGAAAATGGCGGCACCCGTGGAGTGAGGGGGGTGGTCTGGCTTGTTGTGAGGCTCTGCCAAGGTGGTGGGCCAGGCCTAGAACCTAGCATAGGGAGAGCAAGGAACAGCTCTGCCTCATGTCTGAGAGTACTTCTATTCTGAAATATTGGCATTATAATTTCTATTATCTTTAGGTATTTATGATAATTAAAATTCTTAGTTTTAAGAATTTTTAAATTCTAAAATTTTAGAATTTCTGGCCCACCACCCCAGCAGAGCCTTGCAAAAGCAAGAGGTACCCCCCCACACTATGAGGGCTGCCATTTTCCATATCCGACTTCCCTCTTGTCAGAGCTCCACCCAGCAGAAGAGCCAATCACAGTCCAGCTTTCCAAGACCCTCCCTGCAGCATTTTTTTTCCCAGCTCAGAACAGGTATGCTGATCCAGAGACTCACAGACACTGGGCAGAGCTGCTACAGGCTCTCCCTGCCCCAGCTGTTGACAAAGCACCCAGGAGGGATGGTGGGTTCTTGACCTGGCCCACAACCCCAGCCGAGCCTTGCAAAAAGCCAGAGGAACCCCCCACACCATGAGGACCACCGTTTTCCACATCCAGACCCCCTCTCGTCAGAGCTCCACCCAGCAGAGTTGATCACAGCCTAGTGTGTGGCCACTTAGTGGCTGCGTGGTTCATCAATAAACACTCAAGATTATATGTTACTACAAGAGTATCCCATCTGTATGGTAAAGCCTGGCAAGCTACCAGTGTTGTATTTGATATTCCAAATACCAGTAATAATTACAGACCTCATTCCCATGACCTGATGGAATGGTTTGAGACTCTTTATGTTCCTGGAGCAAGCAGATGTCCTGGGCTACACTAGCATGTGACAGGGCATATGGAGATGTTACTGGTGCCCACTGAGCAAATCTATGATCAATGGGAAGACAAGTGACAAGTCTTTAGAAAGTTTGATTTCTAGTGATGATTAGAAAATAATCATCCCAAACCCTTTACTGGTATTCTTTAGATTGGAATATTCACAAATATATTTCAAAAATTAAAAAAAAAAACATAGAATTTCCTCTAGTATAATTTTAAAGGTAATGCAATTTCTGTTTATCTCATATCTAAATATTTGCAGGATTCAATAATAAGGTAAACATAAATTTTCCTACATTTAATAACCAGTGTTATAGCTTATCTTGTTTGGAAATGACCCAAATTTTGTATTAATTAAGATTAACTAGTAAACTAACTTAGCAAAACTTTTAGATTAAAAAAACCAAGATGAATATGAATTAGGAAACTATATTACGCATATATATCATAAAACAATTATTGCAGAAAAGTTAACCTAAAAAGCTCATCCTAGTTCCATCAATTTAAAATACTTTCTCCAAGCAATTAAACTTAATTGGAGTCTAGCAGTCTCTTAACTGGCTTAGAAATTCGGAGTGACTGATTAAGACTGAATTCCTTGGAGGGTTGGAAACTACTACTAAGTATTATATCTTACTTAGAATACATGAGTTTAACATACTTGATGTCATTTTTGTATTTTTAATAATATTTCCAAAAATTTATAAGCCAATGTCCATGTTATTATAATAGTTTTCATATTGATAACTTTCTGGCTTATACCATGACTAAATTTGATGCATAAACCCTGGTAGTATAAAATTATTCTATTTCACTGTCACTGTCTGTCTTCCCGTTCATCATCGATTTGCTCGAGCGGGCACCAGTAACATCTCCATATGACCAGTCTCATGCATGTAGAACCCAAGGACACCTGTTTGCTCCAGGAACATAAAGAGCCTCAAACCATTCCATCAGGTCATGGGAATGAGGTCTATAATTGTTACTGGTATCGGGCATATCAAATACGACACGGGTAGCTGGCCAGGCTCTGCTGTGCGGGTAGCATAGTCTTGTAGTTATCTCAAAATCCAGCATTTATTGATGAACCGCACGGTCTCAAGCGGCCATACGAGCCGAGCCAGGCTGTGATAGGCTGGTCTGCTGGTTGGACCTCCATGAGGTCCTCATGTAGTGGGGAGTTGTCTGGCTTGTTGTGAGGCTCTGCTGGGGTGGTGGGCCAGCCAGATAGAATAAAATTATTCTCTTTAATATTGATAATTCTAAAGTCATCTCTGTTTAATTTGACCAGCAAATAGTAAGGAATTATTCCTTCATTCTTAAGCTAATAAATATAATTTTGGAAGTACCATTTAGGGATCAAACTATGTTGGCATGCATAATATGTACAGGGACACTCAAACAATATATAAACATAGACAGAAACAATATATAAAGATAGACAGAAAGCTTCTGATTTCCACTTAAAATTGCAGTCACTATTGCTGCCTGAGCAAAAGTATAGTGGTAGGGTACATGCTTTGCAAATATTAGACAAGGTTTAATACCCAGTAATCTATACAGTTTCCCAAGTACTACAGAAGTGAGTCCTGAGAGCAGAGCCAAAAGTAAGTCCTAAGCACACTGTGTGTGGCCCGCAAACAAACAAACAAACAAAAACACAAAAACTGTAGTTGTGAGTGAGCTGCACTACAAACTATGTATTTATAGGTAGAAGAACTGTATCTTTTGGGTTTACTTCTGGCTCTGTATTAAGGAATCACTCTTAGTGCTGCTTGGGAGATCAAATGGGATGCTGGGTGTCAGGGAATGCTGCCGGGGTCCCCCGACAGTGTCGGGACAGAAGTTCTCTTTTACCTCCGAGGACGCTGGGAGAACAGATGAAAACTCACGAAGTCTGGTGCAGTTCCAAAAATGGCTTTTAATAGTACAAAAGCTCTTCCACAGCACTCAAATATAATGAACAAACTTTAGCTCTGGTCCGAACTTAGACCATACAAAAAGCCTAAGTCTCCCACCAAAGAGAGAGAGAGAGGATCTCACCTGAGCTGAGTCCTACCCAGAAGAAAGAGAAAAGGCCAAAGAGCAAAAGGCCAAAAGCCAAAAGCCAAAACCAAAAAGTCGCAGGGAGCCAAAAGCTGAAGGCTGAGGAACCAAAAGGCAAAAGGTGAAGGGGCCTCAAGTCAGCCCCTTATATACACCAAAGTAATCCAACCAGGAGGGGCATGTCAACAAAGAACTCTAAACAGAGTGTAGTGCCACACCTTATTGCAGGTATAAACAAAGGTTATGCCAAGGACTAAGGAGATTATCTCTTATGTAAAACACTGGAGAGAGAGAGGGCTGATATAAAGTAATACATCTTAACTTCATGAGCTTCATGTAATCTAGATGGTACCCACAAGGTCCTTATTATTATCTGCACCAGGGTGATTCTGAGTATCTTGTTCTCGTACTGAAAGGGTCACTCGCCTGCTTAGAGCAAACTAGTGTGATCCTTCCTATAGTCTTCCTATAGTCTCAGCGTAGCCAGGGTGGTAGTCTCCTGGTAAATTCTAATTGTCCCACCCTGGGTGCAGTGGGTATAAAGAGGAGCTGTGTCCAATCTAGAAAACATAGAAGTCTTAGTAGATGTATAAGTCAGAAGTTCTTCAATCAAGGTGACTTCTGTAAGTGCCACACCCTCTAGCAGTGTGTACATAGAAAAGAAGTCTCATTAGAATGAACCTTGACTTAAGTAGATTAAGCTGGGAGTGGGCAAAACAACAAAACTCCCAGAATAGCTAAACCTGTCCTCCAACACTGGGGACTGAACCCCTGTTGGCAGCAGGCAAGGTAAATGGCCTACCCATTGTACTATCACTCTAGCCCAAGAACTATTTCCTCAACAAGCTACCTCCTGAAAACCAATTGACCAGACATGGGCAAGAAGGAAGAAATCAGCTAGTGTCATTTATTGGAAATGTACTACACAATCAAAGTAATGGTATGGTGTCAGGAAAAAAAAGAGAAGATACGGGAAGAAGAAGCCGGGGGGGGGGCCGGCCCCCCGCCCCCCCCCCCCCCCCCAACCCCCCCCCCCTTCTTTATTGTAGGGAGGGGGGGGGGCCCCACCCCCCGCACCCCCCCCCCCCCCACCACACCTGGGGCCTTTACTGTGCTAATGTTTTGAGGGGAAGGAAGGCCTTTGAAATTAGAGAAGGGGGTTTCTGAGATGGCATGCACTGTACCAAAGATCAACACCAATGCCAGTTAAATATTTCTCCAAGCCTTCACAAGTCTCCTCTACTTCATTGTAGTTTTATATTTTATCAGGGAGCCATGCTTGTTTGTTTGGGAAGCAAACAGCATTTCTCTCTGGTCTAATTACTTCGGTGTGGCCAGGCTAATATGTGTAAGATCTAAAGTTTATATATGAAAAAAAATAATAAAAAAAAAAAAAAAAAAAAAAAAAATAAAAAAAAAAAAAAAAAAACCAAAAAGAAGGTATTAGGGGGGGGAAAAAAACAAAAAACACGGAGGTGACGAAAACGGAAAAAAAAAAAAAAAAAAAAAAAAAATAAATAATTTTATCTGTTAGAACTTCACTTGTATCACTTGTCTTCCCATTGTTCATCAATTTGCTCAAGTGGGCACTAGTAACATCTCCATTAACATCTCCATATGTCCTGTAACTTGTCAGTGTAGCTCAAGGGCATCTTCTTGCTCCAGGAACACAAAGAGCCTCAAACCATTCCTTCAGAACACTTCCTTGAATTTTACATTTCAAAAAAGAGAGATTATATTTGGTTCCTGGGAATAATAGAAATGGCCTTTTGAAATTTTTTTCTTCCATTTTTCCTTGTCTTCCTTTTCTTTCCTTGGTACATCTTTTACGTCTTTGTCTTTTAATGTCTTGCCTTTCTTCACTTTTGACAAAAAATGGTTTATGGAATATAACAAGGGGGAGAAAGTGAGATAAACAATAACACAGTCAATAGGTAACTTGTTCATTAGCAGAAGGAAAAAACCCAAAAGAATCACTTAAAAAAGTGAAAGGAATTAACACAAGTAACATGTCTGTGATCCCAGATTGGAAATATACCTTGATGTTTTTTCTGGTCTTGCTATGGTATGCAAGATAGGGAAAATGCCTTTAAGTACTCCAATAATTGTTTATGGCATACTCATCTGATAATTTTCTTCTCAATGATCTTCTTACACTGGAAACACGCTTTCTGAATATAGAATCATAGCTTTGGCAAATTCTTTCTCTTTCTGAGAAAATATAGCTTAGGGGAGAGAGAAAAAAATGAAACTAAATGCTATTAGAATTTATGTATAATTTTATAATTTCCCAAAAGCTTAAACCTTACATTTAGTTATAAAACATCCTTTCAAATATCTTATCAGATTTCAGCAGGCACAAATATTTCTGATACTAGTGGATGTATTCATGCACTCATTTTTCAAATAGGCTGCAGAATATGTTAGCATCCTAAATTCCAGACCCACTTATAAATATAATCAAAGGAAGACTTTGATAATGTTCTGGAAAACTGGCAATAGAACCTAGCTGCAAAGGGAGTTCTGCCAACGTTTTTGACCAAACACATCAAGCCAACAATGGTGTGAAAATCATTTCTATCTGGATTTATTTTGGACTCTGAATTGAAAGGTTATAATTTCTGCATAAGTATAGATTCTGCTTACCACAGAAAGACAGGAAGCATGGCCAAGTACATAGTACATATATTTAGATAATCAGTAGATGATGGTTCTTTCCATTGACAATAATGGCGAGCCCTGGATTTGAAACATATTTTGTGCTACCATTCCTATCTTCAGGGTTCCAGATAATTCCAAATTTATTAGATTAAATTTAGTTTGTTTTTAATATTTAAGGGAATTGCTAGAAATGTTTACAATGTTTACTCAAAAACATGCGTGTGTCTCCACATTCTGAAGGGAACAATCTGGGATTCTTCTTTCAGAACAAATATGTTGGCTAAAGTGAGATCAACTTTGAAATGTTTATGAAAGCAGTTGTTTGATATACTTTTTAATTTTTAAGTTGTTCTCATCTCTTTCACATTAAGACATATTTATAAGACCAGTGATATACTCCTCAGTTCTCTTTTCAATTTCCTATTTTATGGGTACCACTATGTGATCTGCTAATAATAAAAACTATAAAAACAACTTTCAAGCTCTCCCATGGATACTTGTATACTTTAAATAGGATCTTTACTGATGTATTTATTCCAATAGTCATCCATCAATAAACTTTTTAGTATCTTAGCCATTGTGGCAAGAGGCATCACTCAAGACTTCAAAAGAGATACGATTTTACTATGCATTAAGTTATTCCCAAAATTTGACCTAAGAGACAAAAAAATAAAGTATGAAGAATACTTTGTTCCTAATAGCTGTGCTAAAACATAGAATCTTATACCTTCAATATTAGAACCCTATTATAAATTTCCTAAGTTTTGGGGACTGAGTGATATATAGGTATGCTGAACCAGACTCCCAGACATGGGACAGAGCTGCTACTTGCTCTCCCTGTGCCTAGCCACTCATGAGGCGCCTGGGAGGCATGGCGGTTCTAGCCCTGGCCTGCCACCCCAGCAGAGCCTCACAACAAGCCAGACGACCCTCCCCTACTTCCATGGGGACCGCCATTTTCCACATCCGACTTCCCTCTCATCACAACTCCACCCAGCAGACCAGACTATCACAGCCTGGCTTGCTGGCTGCTAGCAGCCACGTGGTTCATCAATAAATGCTTTATTTAGAGGTGACTACAAGAGTATGCCACCTGCACGGCAAGCCTGGCAAGCTGTTCGTATTGTATTTGATATGCCAAATACCAGTAACATTTATATTAGGTCATTCCCATGACCTAGCATAATGGTTTGAGGCTCTTTATGTTCCTGGAGCAAGCAGATGCCTTTGGGTTCTACTAGCATGAGACAGGACATATGGAGATATTACTGGTGCCCGCTCTAGCGAATAGATGATGAACGGGAAGATTGTGATTGTGAAAGTGATAAAAGTTCTTGGTCCATAGTACAGGAACTTTTCAGGTAGATAGTTTTTTTTTGCATGTAACCAACCTGGGAGTAGTCCCTGACATCAAACATGATCCCTCAACCACCACCAGTTTGAGACTTGAGTCAGTAGCTAGTCTGAACACTGCTGGTCGTGACCTCCCCAAACAAAGCAAAACAAGCAAAATCAAACAAAAGAGCAAAGTAATAAAGATTTCTATGAGTTTGGAGGATTTCATCTTGAGATAATCTATGCATCAGAGTAGTACACGTTGTGGAGATCTACTTTCAGGAACTAAAACTCTTTCCATGTGTTCAAAGAATAGTTTATATTTCCCTGAGTGTACTTCTATATTCTACATGTAGGTCTTTCACTGATAGCTTTAAAATTGTGACTTATGATATTGGATTACATCTGCAATTTAATTTGTGAGACAGATTAACCAATTTGAAAATGTAACTGTAAACCAAAACATAAATCCCTTTTACAGGAATCAACCGTGTTCAATGCAGGTACATATAAAATACTATATTTTACTACCAAGCAAAACATACTATCAAAATTTGTATGAGAAATATATAATGTATATATGTTTGAAATACATATTTTTTTCAAAAAATATATAAACACATATGTTTTAGAAGCATTCTAATGCATATTGGGAGAAATTAAATTTTGAGTAAGCTATAAACAGTAGCTATTCAATAGATTTGTATATAAACATGGGAAATTTGGGGTACCATATTATTTAATAAAAGCAGTCAATTTATTTTGTTTTAAAAGCAACTATAACTTTCCATTTTATTAATTTACAGAAAACTACAGAAGGGAGAAAGAGAGAATAAAGTCAGTTTCATTTGTAAACTTTTTAATTGACTATCAAGCTTGTCATAGTTACTAGTTAATAATATTGGAAAACATGGACATAGCAATTTATTAAACTAGTCACTTTACTTTTCTATGTTTTAATCTTCAAGTGGCCATTTCTTTATTTTTTGCCATCATATTATTTTTAATTTGTTATTATACCACCATGTGATATACGGCTATAAAGTGTTCATATTTGGTTTTCTGTCACACAGTGTTCCAGCACCCATCCCTCCACCAGTGCCCCTTTCCCACCACCAATGTCCCCTGATCTCCCCCCCCCCCTGCCTGCATCTAAAATGGCCATTTCACACGTGTATAATTTAAAAACTGATTTTCATGAAACTGAGTAGGGAAGCCAAGGTTTACTTTGTTTGTCCATGTTTGGTTTGGTTTTGGAGACACGCCGTGGTGCTCGGGGTATCCCACTAGTTCTGTGGCCAGGGATCACTCCAGGGGTGGTTCTGGGAGATGCTCTCGTGTCAGCTTCATCTACCTGCCTTTATCCACTATTTATCTGGCTCTGTAAACAAGATTTTCTTTTTTGTTTTAAATCACAGTTATTTAAATTAAAAACATTTAAAACTATATTTTTATTTCTGGTTTATATCATAGTATAAAATATTTTAATTTACATTCTAAGTTCATTGTGAATGGTTTTAAAGACCTAGTACAGACGTTAAGACATTGGTCTTACATAAAGTTGATCAGAATTATTTTCCAGTCACAGCATATGGCCCTCGGAACTCTACCAGGAGGTATCCCTGAGGGCAAAGCAGGAAGAGTAAGCCCTGAGTACTGCAGGGGGCGGGGGGGGTGGGGGGGGTCTCCCCAAAACAAGACAACAAATTATTGCATGTGCCAGAAAATTCAACTTCAGAACATATGACCTTTTACTACTTTGCCACATATTTACTTTTCTTATTAAAAACTAGTTTCTAACAGCTACAAAATGTATCTCAATTTTCATTGTAAATCACAAAAAAAAATCAGTCTTTAGAAGTTTCTATTTTATTCCATTTTACTAACGAATAAGCATCACCACTAAACGTAGGACATTTTTATTACCTGGAATAATCTGCTCATTGGTAGTTCCTTCTAAAGACCGTCCCTCCCACCCTTCTTCTGACATTATGCGTATACATTTAGGATAAATGAAATACATAAGCATTTCCTAGAAACAGAATCCTAGTATGCAGCCTTTTCTCTGACTTATTTCACCGAGTCTCATGCTTTCAAGATTCATTCTAAACCTATTTCAGTCAGAAACTGAGATTCTTAACTTCAGATAACATTTCTTACAGGTTTGATTAGTCTTTCAGATCATTTTGTCTTTGAAATTCTAGTGTGTGAGGCAATTCTGTACCCCTGTTTCTCCCCCCCCCCATAAAATTGGAAAGGTGCTTCAGGTCCCTTCTAAATAAAGTGAACTTGAATTCTTGTTCTTCACTTTATCCCCTTCCTGACTCACCCGCTCTGTGATCTGGGAAATAAAGGTGATGTCTGGCCCTTGTCTGTCACCATTGCTGCCAGCAACCATTATGGGCTGCATAAAAACTACATAAGAACCTTTTATCATGCGCTAGAAGGGTGGCAGTGCAGGAGGAAACTTTTTTCTGTCAGGTAATTCATTCTTCTCTCCTTAGAACACAATTTAAAAAGGCCCATGAGAAATGGAAAATGATCTTAATGTAGATCTAACACTTTTAAGCAGAGGAAAAATGATGAGCTGCTTTTACTTCCTTCAGAAATTTAGTAGATAAATCAATCTCAAATTTTTATATAAATGGTGAAATGTATCATGGATAAATCAAAAAGCCAGGTAAGAGCAAAGTAGATTCTGGGTATTATTTTTCCAAGTTACAGAGAGCGTATATAGCACGAGTAGCTGATACTGAATTCTAATTAATGCTGAATGTTTATAAATCATGCAAATAAATGCCAGTGAAGGGGAAATGTAGGCTTAGAAATAAACACGTACAAATTCATAATCATAGTTATATTAGTAGCCTAGTTTATAGATAATTTTTCAATGGAATGCTTTGATAAAAATGAAGTTTAATTTTGAAATCCCAAATTCTGGAAAGCTCAAATAAATATTATTAGGGAAGATATTGTGCTATTCACTTTAAATATGAAATAGTTACATGGAAGTGGGATAGTGAAATACTTTATTTAGAAAATTTATTGTGACAGCATGTGATCAACATTAAATTCTTTTTAGATAAAGTGATATTATAATTGATCAATGATTAGTTCAGATTAAAGGGAAGAGAAGAAACTGACTATAGGCAACAGACATTCATTCCACCAGTCAGAAATAAAATATTAGAATCTTTTCATGTTTTCATTAAGAAATGATAAAAATACACGCAAAAATGGTATTTCACTTTTTAACTTTCCTTAAAAGTAGGCTGTAGGACAAAGACAAAAATATCAAAATAGTCAGGCATTTTCACATGTTTTCTATCAACATACAATGATATCTGCATCTCAGGTTTTCATTTGTAAAATGAGATTATTAATAATATAAATTAGAAAATCACTAACATTAACTAAATTGTGTTTAAAGCCCCTGATTTACACTGGGATCATAATTCACTATTTACTGGTAGTAGCTATTCTGTTATATTATTATTGATTTAAAATGATTTACAATAGTTTTAGTGTTTATGCTATTGTTGACAATTTTAATTACATCCATTTGTGCCTAAGATCTAAAATATTGCCATGTTTTTATCTTGCATCTCTTCCAGACTGCCCTCTGTCATAACTCTCCACTTGGTAACCTCTGTTCTAATGTGGGGAAATTTTCTAATGGCTTGATATTGGTTAAAGTGGAAAATTTTCTTTGTATCTGTTGATATAATCACATGATTCGTCTTTCCTTTTGTTGAAATGATTTGTAACATTAACTTATTCGTCTTCATTTAATCATGCATCTGTGGAAATAATCTCAGTTGATGTATTTGACGTATTTGGTCCTTCTGATGTATTGCTGAATTTGATTCTTTAAGATTTTTTTGAGTATCTGTATTAATGGTAATCGTCATATGAGTTTATAATTTTATTTACTAATGTTGTCATTATGTAATCTTTAACAGACTCAGTGAAGCTGTTAAGTATTCCTAATCTTTACTGTTCATAGAATTTGAAAAGAATAAGCAACCCCATGTCTTTGAAGATTTGTTGAAGCTCACTGTTGACCTTAACTGGAGTTGCCTTTTCTTTAGTTTTTTTCTTTTCTTTTTCTTTTTTCTGTTTAGTTTTTTTTTTATTTCTTGATTCAGTCTTTGAAGACTGTATGATTCTAAAAATTCATGTTTCTTCTAAGGTTTTCAACTTAGTGGCATACAGTTGTTCACAGTAATCTCTTATGATCTTTTGTTTCTGTGAGTTATCTGTTACAAACTGCCCTCCTTTAATTTCTGAAGTGATTTTTAATGCTCTTTCTTTCTGTCCATTTATTTTGCAAATGTAGCTATAGATTTGTCAATTTTACTAGTTTTTTGAAAAAACAATTCTGTTTCTTCATGACTGTGTGCAATTCAAGTTCCTTATGCCCTGTCCTGTATCTTCTGCAGTTCTTTCAAAGTTTATTTTACTTTCAAAATCTGTACCTTTAAAAAAATCTGTTTCCTTTTTTTCTTTTTCTACCTATCAAAATCTATTATTTTCTAAGATTGAATACAAGTCTCTTTATTAAGATTCCATCTACTTTCTTATTCAAGTGAATAAGTCTATCTTCTTGCAATCAGCTTGAATCATTTGCACATATAGTACAATAATACTTTTAATCAACTTCTGTTAAATTAGGCAGTAGCTTCTCTAGTAGATGTTAAAATCATCCTAAAGAAAAATTCTATTTTAGGAGCTTTAGTGATAGTACAGGAATTAAGGTGCTTGTCTTGGTTGTGATCAAAATGGATTGATCCCATGTGACGTCTTGGCACAGTTGAGTTTGACCCACTAATGTAAGCATTACCTTCTTGTGGATTTATTTTCATGTTTACGTTAATGATTAGAAACGTTTTTTTATCCTTATATAATTTTAAAGTCCAGGAGATTCTAGCTGCATTCTGTTTCATTGGTAATTTTCTGATTATATTCCCCCAAAATTCAACTGAACTTAAAAGTATGTCCATGATTATATTACTATTACAATATAAATATCATCAGCCCTAAGTGTATTGTATGGCAACTTACATATTATATATGTATTACTTATAGTGGTGCACACATTTTATGCTACATATTAAACATTTTAACATTAAGAAAATATGTGAACACTTAATCTCAATATCTTTCCAAATTATTTCCTTTTTTAACAAAATATGTAAGTTGTTTCAAATAATTGACCAAAGACATATAAAAACTTCAGTTTAATAATTTTATTTTTGATATTAAGATGCATAAATTAGGTAAATTCATAAAATAAAACAGTTAATATGTGGTAGAAATGAGGAAAACTTCTAGACATTTTTATTGAGAACTAATGAAATTTTGCTACTATATTTTGCTATTTTTCTCTGTAGGTCTATTTATTCTCTCACTTATTATTTACTATGATATATAATTATATGAATTCTATTTATTATAATTATTCTATCCTATGTTAACAGATATAAGTATTTATTTAAAACTCATTTGCTTAAATACGAATCATAAGCCTAAAACCAACAAGGAGACATATACATATTATAAAATATTTAAATATATTGGCCAAGGACTTTCTGTTTATATTGGGCAGTATCATCGAAGGAGGTTATTTTTATTTATGCTGGAGAACCAGATTCAATTTTCAGCAACAAGTATTTCCCAGGCACTGCAGAAAGAAACTCCCAAGCACTGTCCTGGCATATCCCTGAGCACTCTTGGCTGTGCCTTCCCTAAAAAAGAAAATGGAACTATTTAGTGAAAAATTGACTCATGCCATTACATATCCAATAGTATTTTTAATATTTAAGCTATTTAGAATGTGTCTATTCAATATTTTGCACTTTATTTATTGATTAGTTTATTGAAACAAGGAAATAGTACACACACATTACTGATTTCTTGAAAGAATTGAATCATGTGAGCACCATTTTCATAGAGTAGTGAAAGAGGCCCATAAAGTACTTAAGTAAAGAGAATATGTTAAAATGTCATACATTTGCAACAGTACTAAAGGAAAGAGAAATTATGTTTAAGCCAGAGGCATTGGTAAGGAGATGTAACTGAAGTCAACATTTAAGTATGAATAGTGTATCACTAGAAACAGAAATAGAACTTTCCAGAATTTAGTGAAAAATATAGAGGTAACATATAAAATGAGGAAATCTATGTAGAATTAGATAAACTGAATGCAGCTGGTACTGATTTCTGGGCAATACTCAGTATATTGATCGGTTTTCATATCTTGTGCATGCTCATTTATTCAGGAATTGTTGAGGAAGAAACTTGAATCAGGTTGCTGAAGAGAGGATGCTTCCTACTGCTTAAAGATTAAATCTACTGTCAGTACAAATTTCTTAGAACGTAGACATTTTATTTTAACTTTTCATGTATAATGGAATCTGAAATGAGATATATTAACAGGCAGAAGTATGTCAAGTGTAAACAAATTTCATCCATGTCTACTTAATTGAAGAGAAACAGTTTAGGAAATATTAAAATGGCAAATATAGACATAAAGGTATTATATTTGCATCTTTGTATATAGAATATTTGAAAGAATTTTGATGAAAAGGTATTTTTACTCCTGTTCTAACAGAAATTTTCTTCTAAATATTCTGTTTATAACTGTAAATATTCTCTACAGTAGGAATCTAGAGAGCTACGTAATTTAAACTTCGGTGTTAAAAAAGTAAAAGCAAATTTCTAGCTTCAATTTTTACATTGAATATAAGCTATGTATTTCAGGTAATTGAAAATTCGATGCATTATCTAAATAAGTATCCTACAATATCTTTGGTAACAAAAACTAGACTGTGGCAAAGACTCTGTAGAAAAGAAAAACAATCAGATCAGTATAAGGAATATGTACTCAAGTGGGATAATTAAAGATTAAGCTGACTAGCAGTTGGTACTCATGAAAAATAAATTTGACATATAACCACACCATAATCTCATAAAATATGTCTGGAATTTCTATCTTTTACATAAAAATCTAATATTAACCCACAAAAAATGTCATGATTGATTAATTCACTTGCTAATTTTAGACTAGATGTCTTAATTAAAATATAATTAAGTCTTCTATGAAGATATAGGAGAATGTTAAATTGAGAAGAAAACATACGTCTTTGTAGTGCTCATTCATACGTGAAGCAATTGAACTAGACTGATTTAAACATGAATGACATTTATATATTAAAAAAACAACAAAGCTTCTTGTCCAACAGCAAAGTCATGTTTGTTTAATTTATTATAAAAATAGCCTACTTCAGGCAGCAAATCAAACAGTATAGTAAGCCCAAGTCTAGATAACAGCAAAATATGATATTAAAAGGCATTCATTCTATTTAGTTAATCATAATAACAAAGATTCACTTCATACCAATCAACTGCTACCCTTTGGCAGAGAGCTAAAGGTATAAAGATAGAGAGATAAAATGATTGAGATCTGAAAGCTTGCTGTGAGAAAGTTACCTGGGGATCATAAAATAATGTAGAAGCACAATAACAAAAATGAATATAAGATTTGATGAACGTATAAAAAGGAAGTGTCTTACTGCAGTATTTGGTACTAAAGTGAGAGGAATTGATGGATGGTGGTCAAGAGAACACACTGGAAAAGTTCTGTAGTAGTAGAGAAAAAACAAAATCAAATTTAAAAGATAATTCTGTGGTACTTGAAAGTCATATACACAAAGAGGGTGATAGGCATAACATGAAAAAAAGCAATTGCAAGTTTAAGATATACAGTAACTATAGTATTTATAAAAATTACATTAGAAGTTTAAGATAGGAATTGGAGAAATAAAAGTACATCTCAAGCATAATTCATGTAAAATGCTTATTTTAGAGGTAATTAACAGATTTACTGCAACTGGTTTCACACCATCTGAGTGTATTGTAATTCTGACTTAATGCTAATGGCCGTTAAGTACATTCTCAAAGGTGAAGTGCAGAGATTCTCTTAAATTGATCCTATATTGGATGACAACTACAAGCCTTTCAAGCAAAATCAATTTTCTCCATGTCTGACCAAGTGGTTTCAAATACAAGGAGTTTTCATATTACTTTCAGTTTCAGTAATTGATGGTAAGAGTTATGGTATATAGAAAGCACTTTCATTATCATCTTAATATTAGTAAACAGGAAACACATAGGAGAAGTGTGTCCGTCCACTCTTCATGAGGACATTAGAGGTCAGACTCCTCTATCTTCTCACAAACCAGGAAGTTGCATTAGTTTATTGCACAGGTTTTTAATTTGGCTTCAGAATATAAGCTTGGCTGATAAAATCATTGGTAATATCATTGACTTCATTTCCTACCACAACCCCTCCCCTGCAGTTAGACGAGTTCAACATTCAAATCTTTAGTCATGTAGTTTTTTCTGGTGATGACACTATCCTAAAGCTGTCTATGAATGCTCCTTGAAAGTCCTCCAAAGAAATCTCAACATTTATAACACTTCGCTAATACTATTTCATCTATACACTTTTCTTCTTCCCTGACATCATTTCAAAGCAAATCCTAACATCATCCCTTTCAGTTTGTAACTATTTTGAAAGGTTTTTCATTTTAGTTTGAAATACTTAGTCACTAACATCCATTAAAGTTTAAACCATAAGAAAAACCTAAAATTTAAATAAGGCTATGTAGTAAGAAAATATTCAAACTAGCTGTTTAATTTGCTAAACTCCAAAACTGAGTTATTTCTCTTTTTATTAAAAAGAGAAAAGCTTCTTGTCCAACAGAAAAGCCATGTTTGCTTAATTTATTATAAAAATAGCCTACTCCAGGCAACAAATCAAACAGTATAGTAAGCCCTGGTGGAGGGATGGGTGTTGGAACACTGTATGACTGAAACCAAATCATGCATGTAGCTGATTTTTTGCATGTAGCTGCCCAATTTTCCCAGCACCACTTGCTGAAGAGGCTTTCTTTATTCCACTTTATATTTTTTGCTCCTTTATCGAATATTATGCTAACACATATTTGAGAGTGTGTGTCAGGATATTCAGTTCTATTCCATAGGTATACAGGTCTGTCTCTGTTGCAATGCCATGCTGTTTTAATTACTAATGCTTTGATATAGTTTAAAGTTGGGGAAAGTGTTACCTCCCATCTGCTTTTACCCAAGGATTGCTTTAGCTATTCATTTGGATTTATTATTCCATACAAATTTCAGGAGTGTTTGGTCAATTTATTTGAAGAATATCATGAGTATCTTTTATGAACTGCATTGCATCTGTATAAAGCTCTAGGGAGCATTACCATTTTGATAGTGTTAATTCTCCCAATCCATGAGCAAGGAATGTGTTTCCATTTCTTCAGGTCCTCCTTTATTTCCTTAGCAACGTTTGTAGTTTTCTTTGTGGAGATCCTTTGCATTCCTAGTCAAGCTGATTCCTAGGTATTTGATTTTCTGTGGCATAGTTGTGAATGAAAGAAAGGGCTCATTTCTTTAATATCCCTTTCTTCTCCTTAGTTGCTTGCATATAGGAAAGCCATTGACTTTTGGGTATTTATTTTGTACTCTGCCACTCTACTATAGGAATCTATTGACTCTAGAAGTTCATTGGAAGGTGGTTTAGGGTTCCCTAGTTATAATATCATGTCATCTTCAAATAGTGACAGCTTGACTTCTTCATTTCCTATCTGGATGCCGTTAGTGTCTTTTTTCTTCTCTGATTGCTATGGCAAGTACTTCTAGCACTATATTGAATAGAAGTGGGAGAGTGAGCAACCTTGTTTTGTCCCGATCTTAGGGGAACATATTCATTTTTCCCCATTAAGAGTGCTGCGTACTGTGCAAAACTGAGTTATTTTAATAGAAATCATACAAGATTCATAAAAAAAATAAAACTCAAAATTAATAAAATAAAAATTATTCGATTGATTATGTTTTATATAATCTAGACTGATCATTGCTATTTAAATGAAAATTAGTAGAGTGCCTAGAACCTTCTTTGATATGAATAGCATGGAAACAATATATATATTAAAACTGCCTTGGTATGGGAAGATAGTTTAGCAGTTAAGGCATGACCCTGAGTGGGTCAATCTATGTTAAATCTCTGGAGTCACTGCATATGGTCGCTGAAGCACCTCTAGGAATAATCCTTGAGCCAGGAGTAATCCCTGAATGTTGCCAGGTTTGACACCAAAACTAAAATTAAACAAGACAAAAAAAATGTAGTTGGTATTTTTTCAGATAGTCATGATAGCAATATACTTATGCCTTGTTTCTGTACTGCCAATTTTGAACAAGTAACAAAATAAACCATTCTAAGAAACGCTCCAATTTGCTATGTTGACAGACACAGTTGAAAGCTATAGAGATTCGCCTTGACACTTTACAATCCATATGTATCTTTATTAAATGCAAATAGGTGACAAAATCGTGATTATCAAGGCATAATTCCACAGATCCTTATACTAATCCTCTTAATAAACTAATGTGAGTTTTTTTTTATTAGTCTTTGCTTTGTATTTTTCCCCTTTTGGGAATAATCACCCTTTCCTCTTTAATGGTATGTACATTTCATAGATGAAAGAATGGGAAAGGATCATGATTAAATTCTATACACTCTCTTGAAAACATATTCTCAACATATATTTTTTGTTTTTTGCTTTTTGGGTCACACCCGGCAATGCTCAGGGGTTACTCCTGGCTCTGTGCTCAGGAATTACTCTGGGCGGTGCTCAGGGGACCATATGGGATGCTGGGGAATTGAACCTGGGTCGGCCACGTGCAATGCATACGCCCTACCCTCTGTGCTATAGCTCTGGCCCCATATTCTCAACATTTCTGATCTTCATTTCAACAACTTTCTGTTCAGTTGGAAAAGCCAAATTTTTATTTTTAAAAATATCTGACTTATTAAACATTCAGATTGCATCAAATTGATGTGATCTCTCATTTTTATTAATCAGAATGACTTTGGCAGGCACAAAGGCATCCTGGTGAACCAAATATTCTGCTTTACCCTTTCTAGTAACTTCACAGTTTCACTGAGGATCAGTCAAATCTATCATTTCTGTGGATTCTTTCTGGCTATTAATATATTATCATGAGTACCTGAAAGTAATCACAGGATGGACCAACTTTTCACTTATTTAAAGTCATTGCCTCTGATGATAAATGAATTGCATTGAATCATATTGAATTAAATATTTATAAATAATCTCATGTACAAAGCAACATATGTTTAAAGTTCTGACTCCTTTCATTGCATTTATTTCAGTATTATGGAATAATATAAAAAGTATTTTATTAACCTTTTCTGTCAATTAAACTCTTTAAATTACTTATTATTTGGGATTTTAGCAAAGTTTTTTCAAAAATGCATCTGTTTATTTATAGTCACTTCAGTAGACCATTAGTTCATTTTTAATAAACTTGTTTATTACTTTTTTCAAATTATCTGTTTTATTTTGAGAATGAAAATAAATTAAACACTCCCTTTGAGTATTTAACCTTCTGGCTAATTAAGATCAATTATTCTCATAGCAAAATTCATACAAATTTTGAAATTACTGGGGTAGTTAGTCTGGAAAAGTCCATTATTAGATGCTAATGCATTCAGTCTAGGTACTAATCTTTTATTACTAAATTCTCCACAATTTTTTATCATTCTGTTTTTTGAAAATGAAGTTTTAACTTGGTAATGCATTTATCTTTACCATTATATGTACATAATTCAACAATCACTATTATATGGGCACAATTTGTTCGTTTGAAGCCTCAAGCTTTTAAGTTTTTAGATAAAGATGTAAAAAATTGATGTGTAGAGCCTAGGTAATATATTTCTAATATTACATATATCTTAATCCAAAATGAGAAACAATGAAAGAGAATATTGGTTTTCTAAAGTTTATGCAAGGTAAGATTTGCAGGTCAGTTATATTACATTGTTTCTCATTCTCTGTATCTGAATGTTCTACCTCCAAAACAACATGTTAAAGTGGTATGCTCGATTCCATAGTATTGGAAATGGAAGCCTTTGAGATGACCAGATGAGGATAATGAAACCCTTATGAATTAAATTAGTACTCTTACAAAGGAAAAGGCAGAGTAATAGTGACCATTATTATCACATCAGGGCATAAGTAATCTGATATCCTGAATCAGAGCTTGCAAGAACATACAGCATCTTGATCTTAAACCTTTGGACTCCAGAAACATGAAAAATCCATTAGGACTGTATATAAACTACGCTATAGCAGCAAATAACTGTGAGAACTTAAAGGTGTTTCTTTACTTGTCTTTATTCCTAGATTCTTTTATTCCACAATTATTTCCCTAGTGTTCAAGCAGAATTATTTCAGTATGGTGCTGAAAATGAGTCATTTGGAATCTAGGAATGTATGAAACAGACATAGATTTTGCTGTTGTGGCAACTCCATGTATTTTGCCTCTCAGGTTAAACTGCTCACAAGTCAAATTATCTTGTACCCCACACTATTTAAGAAACATGAGTTTATTTTTAGATCTTAAGAATAAGTTATAGTCACCCCCTGCTTAAACTGATCTAATTTTCAAGTATGTCACAGTTTGATTAAAACTTTATATTTTCCGACTAAGTATATCACTTCAATTACAAGCAATTCTTCTAACTCACCATATTCTAAAATCAATTAATGCTTTCATCTTTTTTACCTTTCACAACACCCTATATGTTCTTCTCTCATAACCTAATTTATTTCCATAATCAGTCATTTTATATTTTGTACAAAATTAAAATTTTTGTAACAAAATTGCCCTTTTAATTCTCAGCTGCCCTTTGAATTCTCTTGTTATTTCATGTTGAATTGACCAATCTGTGACCATGTCATGGACTTGTAATATTAGGCAGCTATATATGGCTGGTACAAAATTAATTTTGCTGATATTCCATTTTAAAATTCTGATAATAAATTTCAACCAAAGATTCACATCAATACTACAATCCCTTTTCTCAACTTCACCCCTCAGTCTCAAAGATGACTATTTTGTAATTGGTTTTTCCTGACTTTGGAATTCAACAATCACTGCCTATTTAGGCCCAGTTAATACTCTTTTCATGAATAACAAACTGCACACAGAAGATAAAAAAACAATTCTACAAAAGTTTATAGTTGTTTCTGTACCTACTTATATGTTCATCTATTATCTCATTTCTATTAATGAGGTCAGACTTCCTTTTAAACTCAGAATTTTCATGTGTCCATTCAATTTCATATTCTTGGTACTAATCTAGTCATTACTGTGCATTTATTCTTCTCATAAGCATACTAATGCTTCCATAAAGTATGAAATCATGCTCTTATAAGTGTTATAATAAAAGTACACATATGTGCTTCCCATCTTTATTTCTCTGTCCACTCATCTATCGTCTCCCATCCATTGTAGCAAAACATGGTAACTTGCATATATATTCACATAGATTCTTGAACTTCATTCCCCTTCTTCTTAAACAGACTCATGATTTCGTGTCATCATCCCAACATAGAAGTAACTACTTAAGGACACTAATCACCAATAGTCCCCATGGATGTCAAAAAGATCACGTGGCCGCCCAACTACAAGATGGTCAGACTTCAAGACCCTGAACGAATGGTTTGAGGCTCTTTGTATTCCTGAAACAAGAAGATGCCATTGGGCTACACTGGCACGTGATAGGGTGAAATGGAAATTGTCTGGTGCCTGCTCGAAGCAAATCTATGAATAACGGGATGTCAAGTGATCAAGTGAATTACCAATAAATTCTGAATTGCTAAATGCAATTCTCAAATTTATATTTGATTCTGAAATACACTAATATTTGAAACAAGTGTTCATATTCTTTCTGAATTGTGTTTTATTTTTGGGTCACACCCAGCTATGCTCAGGGGTTACTCCTAGCTTTGAAATCAAGAATTACTGTGGTGGTGCTCATGGGACCATATGGGAGACCAGGGATGGAACCCCCATCTGCAGTGTGCAAGCCAAAAGCCCTATCCATTATACTATCTCTCCCCCACCTGGATATTTTAAAACTTAGTTTCAAGTACCTTTCTCTTTTGGTACCTGATTCATTGACACATCTATTAATTTCTTTATTTTCCCTTTTGACATTTGCATGTATATCATAGAGTACTCAGGATTCAATTCATAAAATATTGTTTTACTTATATGCATTTTCAGCAATTTCACTATCTCATTCTCTCATGACTATATTATCATACCTACTGAATTATAAATGCATAATTTAAAATTACACATTTAATCACAGTCAGAATATCCCACACAAATTAACTTCCTCAAGTTTGAAATCAAATAAAGGTGTAGCAGGTATACCTTTATTTGAAAGTCTAGCAAGTATTTCTAAATCATTTATTTTAATTGTGCTAGTCCACTTTGAAACCATAAAAAAATATCCCATCATAACATATCTATTTTAATAGAAATTTATTATTTCACAGTTGGCTGTATTAAATCCTTTGGAATGCATCTCAATGTTTTTTTATATTTCAAAAATCTATATCCTAGTCTTGCTTTCATTCAGAATTAAGCAAAATGCCTGTTCTTAATAACTCCATTATAAGCACTCTGGCTCAAGCAACCAAAAGCACTTCCAAAGGAATGATGCCATCCTGCTAATGATATTCTGTTCTGTCCTCAGCTCATTCTAATCTGTTCATTGAAAAAATGGATATCACACCACCTCACCTCAAAATTCTCCGAATTCTTAATTCTCATCATTTGGATAAATGCCATTTATTTTAAATTATTTTATAACATGTTTTCATTTTGAAATAACATTGAAAAGTAGAAAATATTTAACTTTTTAAAATATATTTTATAATATAATATTTTATAGAACAGAACCCTTTATAATTTGGTAAATTTCAACTATATATATATATATATATATCGGATATATATAATATGTAAACTTGCTATGATATAGTTAAATTCAATGAATAAACTCTCAGTTAAAGAATTTTTATTTTATTTTTTATTTTTATTTATTTATTTTTTGTCCCCTGAGCACTGCCAGGAGAAATTCCTGAGTGCAGAGCCAGGAGTAGCCCCTGAGCATTGTGGGGTGTGACCCCCAAAAAAAAAGCAAAAAAAAACATAAAAAAGAACATAGGTGTGATGATTATTCAGTGAATATATAGTAAACCCGAGATCATAGAACAATCTCTAGCTCACTTTTTCACCTATGAGCTAAGAATGGCTTTTGACTTTTTTTTAAAATCATGTCTTTTATCTATCAGCAATAATATAGAGCAATGAGTTCTAGGTTGCAAAGAAATTTAGTTTTGTACCTATCTCAAAATCCTTATCCATATATCAAACAAAACCCACGATAGGTGCTAAGGTTTTGACACTTTAAGTTAAAGAATTTTTATTATATATCTATGTTTATCTCTAAGTGCTTCTTTGCAGCTTTATTTCCACAAGTAGGATATTTCTTACCTTTTAAGTAACAATTACTTAATGATTTAAAAGCACATGCTGTATAAATAGGAGGAAGTAGACTTCGTGAGTCCAATTTCAAGTTCTGGTATTTTAACTTAGTTTCAGTTTTCAAAGAGGTGATAAAATATTATGTGATATAAAGAAATAGAATTAAAAATAAAAGTACAATAAATGCATCTACTAAAATAAATAACTGTGCAAACCCTATTTAAACAGTGTAATTTATAAAAAATAGTTCTGTAAGCTCTCAGTTAAATATGACATTAATTTTGCAATAGTTATAATATTCATGTTTCAAAAGGTATGCTATGTGATAATGGGTCTAAAATGCAGCCAGAAGTGTTGACTTAGTGGTAAAAAAAAACAATTTTCATGAATTCAATCCCTAATGCCCACACAAATAATAACCATACATCACTTGTATCACTTGCCTTCCTGTTGTTCAATAATTTGCTAGAGTGGGCACCAGTAATGCCTCCATTTGTTGGGAAGAAGTCCATTATTGCTACTGTTTTTGGCATATCAAATACACCACGGTAGCTTGCCAGGCTCTGCTGTGACTCTGGGTTCATCCCAGGGGGCCCAGAGTTTTTATATATCAGAACATCAACCATCCAGGGACCAGGGGACAGAGCCCCTGGGTGTCGGCAAGTCTGTCTCCTGTCTGCCACCTTCTTGATGCAGCCAGGAACTGCAGTTACTCCTGCAACACCTAGAGGGGCAGGAGTCATACATAAAATATATATACATAAACTTCTCTTTAAATACTTAAGAATACCACTTACACTATACCTCAACAGGTTCCCTTTAATTGTTGATTGATTTCATGACAGTGACAGTGATTCATTACATGTGAAATGTACTTTTCAAATAATTAATCTCTAGATTTTTTCTTTTTCCACAGTGAAATGAATGTTTCACATTATTCTAGTCCGTGGAGAACTAGAGGTCAATTTTATTAGTGTATTTTAGTAGAAAATACAATGCATATTAGGAGAATTATGCTTTAGTTATGCAAGATTTAGAATAAATGTCTAGGGTCTAAGAAATAATACAAGGATTAAGGTGGATTCCTTGCATGTTACCCCCTCAGTTTGTACCTGGCATCCTATATTGGCCTACTAATTCTGGAAGGGTAGAGAACTATGGTGTGAACTTAAAAAATAAAATTAAAAGCAAATTCATATCCCAAAATCAGTATACAAGAACTTGTATCAGGATTTAAAAAATTCAGATAGAAAAAAACATTCTTAAATTTTGACACCATGTAGAATTTTATATACATTTTTCAAAAAAAAAATGCAGTTCGTATTCTACTAAAAGTAGTGTACTAATTTAACAATAATCATCATTTTTATGAAAAAATAGATGTCAAAATATCAATAGCCTATCACAGCTTAAATCATCGACACCCAGCAGCAGTTATTTTTCAAACTGACCCAGAACACCATCCAGCAGACGAGCCTATCACAGCCCCTATCATCGACCCACCATGCAGCAGTTTTCTTTTTCTTTCTTTTTTTAATTTTTTATTCTTTATTATACCACCGTGAGACATACAATTACAAAGGTGCAATTGGTTCTTGGTAATACAGTATTCCAGCACCCATCCCTCCACCAGTACCCCATTTCACCACTCAATGTACTCCAATTCCCTCCCACTCACACCCCCAGGTTGCCTTAATAGCAGGTAGCCCTGCTTCCTCTCTTTTCTTTCTCTTTTGCATCTTCAGAGATCTCTCTCCTCTTCTTGCCACATTGTGGCTAGCCCTGCAGATATTTATTTATTTATTTATTCCACCTTTTCTCCTTTTTTTTTTTAATTGAAGGATGTGCATGTGGAGTCCTTGGCTCCACAGGGTTCCAAGATGCACCTCCACCCGGAACCCATCTCCCATCACCAACGTCCTGTCTCCTCTCCCTCCCGGGTCCCAATCACCCGGCGGGCTCTATATGTCATCTCCTTCCTCTGTATATCTCCCCTCTCAGCAAACCTCCTGCTGTTCGCGGAATGCAGTGTACCAAAAACATCATTGTTTCACCAATTTAGTAATTCATGCCGCAGCGGCCGAGCGACCTGGGCTAAACCGGCTTTGCTGGTCCTCTGGTCGTGGGACATTTTCCCAGCCTGGACAATGAAAATGGTGGCTAGCGGGCAGGGACGAGTCCCATCCGGGCCAAAGCTTCCGACCCTCCGGAGGCGACGGCCCACTCCCAAAGCCCATCTGCCCTCCCGGGGTTCCATAGTCAGCTGAGGCCCGGCGCGAGCCAGGCCTCGCCTCCCGAGCCGCCTCCGGGTGACTCTGTATGCCGGGCCCGTCAGCGGCTCCCTGGGCGGGGAAGCCGGGCTAGTCACAATGGAGGGGGAAGGTGATCGCTGGCTCCGCCTGACGATTCCCAGTGCTTCCCGCCTTGGAGCTACTTGGGCTCGAATCGCTTTGCTGGTCCTCTGGTCGTGGACATTCTCCCAGCGTCTGTACAGTGAAAATGGTGGCTAGCGTGGTGGATTTGAAGTCCCATCCGGGCTGCTTCCGACCCTCCGAGGCGACGGGCTCCACTCCTGAAGCCCCATTCCGTCTCCTCAGGTTCCATGGCTGAGGCCCGGCGCCGAGCCAGGCCCCGCCTCCGAGCCGCCTGCAGACTCTGTATGCGAAGTTCGCCAGCGGCTCCTGGGCGTGGGAAACCGGGCTAGTCACGATGGAGGGGGAAGGGGTGATCGCGCTCCGCCTGACGACACTTCCCAGTGTTTCCGCCTTGAGCCGCTCACTTGGGCTCGAATCGCTTTGCTGGTCCTCTCGGTCGGGACATTCTCCCAGCCTGACAGTGAAAATGGTGACTAGCTGGTGGACGAGTCCCATCCGGCTAAGCCTGACCCTCCGGAGGCGACATACAGGTCTACTCCCAAAGCCCATCTGCCCTCCCTCGGGTTCCATGTCAGCTGAGTTCGGCGCTGAGCCAGGCTCCCGCCTCCCGGTCGCCTGGTAAGACTTCTGGATGCCGGGCCCGCCAGCGGCTCCTGGGCGGGAAACCAGGATAGTCACGAATGGAGGGGAAGGGGTGACC